>JAJMZS010003643.1:0-10855 GCA_023807205.1 Isotricha prostoma | reverse complement strand
TAAAATAAGTTTCTCTGTTAAACAAGAACCATCAATGCCTGTATTAAAGAGCTTTATTTTAGAAGGATTAAAACCAGTTTCAATATATTTTTCTGAACCTATTAATTTTTTTTCTTCTATTTCTGATTCTTTTAGTTTCCATTTCACTAAACCATTATCTCCCTCTACTCATTATTTATTTTCTTCATCTTTTTCTGACTCTATTTTAGATTCTGATATTCCTTCTCTTCATATTTCAATTTATAATAAATTAGAAAAAGAATCTCATAATATTTCTAAAGCATTACATATTATTAATAACCAAATTAATACTTTGCCAAATTTAGAATTCTCACAAACTCAACCATTAATTTATTTGAAATTTTTGAAAAATACTTATAAAACATTAGGAGCTTATAAATTATTTGAGATTTATATAAAATTTAATCAACAATTTTTGTTAAAAAGGAAAGCCTTTAATAAATGGAAATCAATTTCTCCATATATAATTGGAACAACAAATTCATTATTAATTCAGCATGTTGTTAAAAATAATGGTCATTGTACTTCATGTTTATGTATGAATAAAAATCATTGCCCTGGATGTAGTTGTTCAAAATTTTCTTTTTGTAATAGATGTGAATGTAAACAATTAATAAGTTCTTTAAATCATTTAATATACAAATATTTCTTAATAAAAGAAATCAATCCAAAGAGATATTATTTTTATCTTTGGAAAAAAAGTAAATAAAAACATAAATAAATAAATTAATTAATAAAAATCAAAAGAACATGACTTATTAGTAAATATTTTATTATTTTTAAATTTTTATTTTTATTTTTTTTATATATAAAAGAATAAAGGATTATAAATAAATGGCTAATACAATATTTTATGATTTATTGGAAATTCAAAATTTAGTAAATGAAGAAGCAATTATGAAAGAAATAAGTAATAATTTTATTTTATTATGTAGTTATTGATTCAAAAAATGAAGCATTAAATATTATTGAAAAAAAATTAAAAAGTATTACACTTTCCAAAATTAAAATTTCAGAAATATATGAAAGTTTAGAATCAAAAAATACAAATATATCTTTTCAATTAGTTAATGACCCTAAAATTACTTTTGAAAATGAAATATTTGAAAAAATAAAAAAAATATTATTTATTTTAAGAAAAGATCAAAATTTAATGTACAATATTATAACTTTATGTTCAAATGAACAATTTAAAAAACTTAGGTTTTTTATCACTCAACATTTTTATGAAAATATTTTATCACCAAAAAGTATAGAAGACGAATGTTTAATTCTAATTACAAAAATTTTATTGGATGATATTGATGAACTTTTGATTAATAATTCAAAATGTAATTGTATATTAGGTTCTTTATACAGAAATAATGATATTAAAGATTATTTTAATATTGTTTTAGCAGAAACAATTGAAAAATTAGAAAATGAAAAAGATTTTTTAATGACATTTAATTTAAAAAATATTCAGTCTGAAATTGAAGAATATAAATTATCAAATCCTCAAAAAATTCAATTCTCCACAAGATTATTAGTTCTTGAACAAGAAAATTATTCAACAATTAACGAAAAAGATTATAAAGGAAGTATTCAATTTAAAGATAATTATTTATTTTATACAAAATATTTATCAGAATGTTTGGTTGAAGATTTTTTAATTTTAAAATCAGAATTAAAAGAAAATGATTTAATTGAATTTTATGAAAAAATTTTACATGAATCAAGAAAAAAAAATCCTGAAAATGATTATATTATAAGTCATTATAATTTTGTAAATTTAATCTCAAATATGTCTGAATCTTCAAACATTTTAGCAACCTATCAAAGAAATTTTTTTTGTATAATACAAATAATTTTAGATATTGTTAATAATTTAAATGAAAATGTCCATTTTATTCCACATTTTATAAAATTTATATGCAAAATTATATTTATTATTCTTTCAAAAAAAAAATGTTTAAATAAAATTGATGCATTAAAATATATAGGCAAATTTTTTTTTTCACAATTATTATCACCTATTATGTTATCACCAGATTATGAATGTTTAATAGGTTCATTTATTATTTCTCAACAGACTTTAGATAATTTATTAGAAATAAATAAAATTATTTTAAAAATTCTTGATTTCTCTTTATTTGATGAAGAAAAAGAAAACAATTATACACCATTTAATTGGTTTATTTTAGATATTATGCCTAAAATTTTTGAATTTTTAAATAATATGATTAATACAAAATTACCTAGTTATATATTAGAGTTATTTGAAAAGCAAGAATACTTTTATTATGATTATTTCAAAGAAAACCCATCTCAGTCATTTCATTATTTTTCAATTTGTTTTAATATTGAAGAATTATCAATTTTATTTAATATTATAAAAAATAATATAGATGAATTATCTTCTTCCTACATTGAAAAAGATAAAATAATAAGAAATGAATTTTTTGAAAATGTAAATAGTTTATTAATAAATTTTGATTTAATCAATAAATTAATAGAAATATCAAATAAAGAAACTATAAAAAAAAAATTTTATCTTATTTCTGGTAGAGAAGATAAAAAAGATTTTTCAAAATTAATGCAACTAAAACAAGAAGTTTATAAATCATTTTCAAGAATTAAAACTAATAATGAAATTGAAAATATAATTATTGATTTTGAAAAAAATTTATGCTGTCTCTTATATAATTACGAAACAATGGATATAGATAAATTTGAAAATTGTAACACATTTAAGGATATAATTGAAAAAATTATACTTTTTTTAAAAAATATACCAAATGTAACACATGATAAATCATCTTGTGAAAATTATGGAAGAAATGTTTTGGAATTATTAGTTCAAATTCCAAATGATTATAAAGAAAATGAGTTTTCGAAATTATTTAATATAATAAAAAAAAATTTAAGAGAATCCTTAAATGATTTAAATCTTGAACCATTAACTATTTTTGAGGAACAATTAAAATATGCAGAACAAATTAATAAAATATTTTCATTTTATTTGGAAACATTAGAAATGTCTCAACCAAATAAATTAATTAGAAGATTTGTTCAAACTCAAGATCCTGAATTAAAAGTCACAATAAGAAATAATTATGAATGTATAATAGAAAAATCAACAACTCCATCTAACCCAAAATCAATTGAATGTGATACAATTCTTCAATTTATTAAAAATTTTCCTAAATTAACTTTAATTCAAGGATTAAAAGGAATTGAAGTGCTAGAATATGAAAAACAAATTAATCTTAATGAGAAATTAAAATTTTATTTTTCAATTATTGAAAAAGTAATTGATAAAAGAGAAGAAGAATTTAATATTGGGAAAGGAAAAAATACAATATATAGAAATATAGTTGATTATATTTTTTCAAAAATTTATGATAAAATGTTTCCCCCTGAATCAAGTATGGATGATTTATTAATTTATCAAAATTGTATTAGGTATTCTTGGATTACTTTAGACCTTTTAATCGATAAAGATTATGTTTTAGATAATTTAATTCCAAGCACAAATAAATTTTTTAAAATGCTTGAACATGAAAAATCACCTGATAAAAAAACTAAAATTTTTAGAAAAATAGACCAAATTATAAAAAATACAAGTGAATTTAATCGAGAAAGTGCTGGACAAGATGAATTAAATCCTTTTTATTTATATACTATTTTACAAGCTCAATTACAGAAATTATCTTCTAATTTAAAATATATTCAATATTATATTCCTAATGATGAATTTGAAACTCCTATGTTTGCTACTATTAGAACAATTATAACTGAATTATCAAATTTTTCATTTAAATCACTTCCATATGCTAAATATTTTGAATTAAATGAAAGTCTTTTTGAAAAATATTGTAATTATGCTGCAAATGGAAAACCTGTTATTTTAAAAAAAAAATTAAAAAATAACTATTGATAGAATATTTCTTTTTTTAAAATATCTATTATTTTTTGAAATAAATTTATAATATTAAAAATATATTGACACTTAAAAATAAAATAGCTCTTAATAAAATGAAATATATTAACAATATAATTATTTTTTTAATAAATTTAAAACTGTTCAAAGATCTAATCATTTTAATTATTAAAAATTAATATTTAAGTAAACACAATTTTTTCCTAAAATAAAAAAATTAATATAAAATCTAATTTAAAATAGGGTCATTATGAGCATTTTGATAATATTGAACAGCACCTCTAGTAAGTTGTAAAGGTTGAGTAAATGCATGAGACCTTCCCCAAGGATTAGGATTTTTAATAAAAGTCCTATACATATTACCGGAATTAATATGAGTCATCCAAAAAGTTGCTGCTTTATCACTACTTAAAATTTTCTTTTTTTCCCTTTCTTCTTTTTCTTTTTGTCTTTTTTCTAATTCCTCTTTTCGCCTTCTTTCTGCTTCGTCTTCTTTTAGAAATATACCTTCTTGATTTACTAATCTTGTTGCTTTTTCCCAAGGAATATAATAATTAATTTGATGAAGCTCTTCAGGAGAATGAAATGAGTTAATGTTTGAAAATGGTTTTGTTACTTTGTTATTCATTGTAATTTCCATTTAAGTTATTAAAAAAATTTATTTTTATATTTTTATATTGTTTTTTTTTATTCTTTTAATGTATGAATAAAATTAATGGGGTTTATTTTTATTTTAAATATATTTTATTTCTCCATTTTGAAATATTATTATATAATAATTAATATAATAATTAATATTTTTATTTTTTTTTTTGAATAATTTTTTATTTGGAAAATTCCTATTATTTTAAATTCAAATGTTACTTTTTCTTTTTCTAATTTTAAAAATTGAAAATTGTTATAAGAATATTTTTGAATTATACTTTTCATTTTGATTTTTTATTTTTGCAAATAAAATTTTATTTCTTTTTAATGGTAGAAAATATGAAATATGCCAAATTGCTCCTATATCAATTTTATTAATTATTTTTTTATTATTAATATCTATTACATATAAAAAATCTTCATATCCTGCTTAAATTAAAAAAACATTTTTAGTATATGGACTTAAGTCTAATAATAAATTTCCATCATTTAGTAATTTGCATGTATTTTTATTGATTGACCAAAAAGTAAAAATACTTTCATAAAAACAAAATGAAACTAATAATTGTACTTTAATTTCTTGAATGAAATCAATATTATATTGTGTTAAATCAGAGATAATTTGAAAAGGTAAAAAATGATTTTTATTTATATTTTTTTCCCAAACAACTAATTCCTGATTTTTAGTTGATGAAAGGAAAAAATTATAATAGCAAAAAGAAAGCTCAATAATTTGATTAATATTATTTGAATAGGTAAAATTTATTAATGTTATATGTGAAAATTTCTTATTTTTTATTTTTTCAATCAGGAGTATAATTTTTATCATATTATAAGAAGATAAAAGAAAAGGAAAACTATTATTTTTTTCTTTGTTTATTTTTAAATAATTTTCAAAATTTCCTTTCAATAATTCAATATTATTAATCTTGTTAAATTCTTTTGGGAATAATCTAAAAATTGAATATTTTAATGATAAATTTAAATTAGGTAAAACTTTAAAATTTGAATTATAGAATTTGATTGGATTCAAAACAGTTTTTTATATATTTGAAGTATATTATTAATTTCAAAATTAAGAAAATAACTCTTTTTTGTTTTTATATGATTTCATTTAATATTTAATCGTTAATTAATTTAATTTTTAATATTAAGAGATAAATTAACAATTAAATATCTTAAAGAATAAAAAATAAATTTTATTCAATTAAAGTTTTTTAAAATAAGAATAAATTAAATCACTCTTATTTATTTTTTGCAATTTTTCTTAATGCAATCTTCAGCACAAACTACATATTCAAAGTGTTTTTTAATATGCATACAACTTCCCCAACATTTTGCTTCACATTCAGTTGGTTTTTTTTTTTCAACAGCCAAATCTCTCATTGTAGAAAATAAAGCAACTTCTTTATTCCAACATTTAAGAACTTCTTCTTGAATAACAGGATATGCTTCCACCAAAGCAGTAATAATTTTAACAACATCTTTTGTTTTAATAATTTCATAAATATCAACTGCATATTCATATAAGACTTCGTTTGTGATAAGACATTGAATTTTATCAATTACTGTTGATTCAACTTTATGAGTTGAACTTAAACAAATTAAAGAAAAAATTAATAATAAGGTAGCTTTCATTTTTTATTTATATTTTAGATTTGATATCATTTTTATTTAATAAAAATAATTTTTTATTATTATTTATATAATAACATTAGTGTTGTATTTTATATTGATTTTATATTAAAAATTTTTTTGATAAAATTATATTTTTTATATAAGTTTAAAAATTAAAAAGAAATGAAATATAAAAAAAATTTTATAGATAAAATGAAATATATTTTATAATTATATTTTGAGAATAATATCTTTTATAATATATAGATGGAAAACTTCCAATTATCTTTGATTTTAATTTACTATAATTTTTGAATATTTTTTGCATTATATTCACATAAAAAATTTATATCATAAACAATAGCATTATTGTTTGTTAAATAAACTAATAAATCTTGATAAATTTATTTCACTATTAAAAAAATAATTTATTTATAAACTTTTTTCCATTTTTTTAATATGTAATGAAGGAAATAATAAATCAATTTTTATCAACAAATAACTTGATTTCAATTTTTTCTTTTATTAAACTTTTTATTTAAAGAGGTTTTTGGGAATTTATCTTTTTTAACTTTTTTTATGTTCTATATTTTCTTTCAATAGCTCATTTTTAAACAAATTAATTATGAAATTAATGTTTCATGGGATTTAAATTCTTGATTAGAAAAAGAAATTCAATTCATTGATTTAATATTATTATAAATATTTGGCAATTTTCTCTATCCTTTTCTTGATTTTTAAACAAAATATCTTATTAATTTTTTATTTTAGATTAATATTTAATAAATTTTCATCTTTTTGAGTTTTAACAAATTAAGATGATATATAAGTTATTTATTTTAATTTTTTATATTTAATGTATTGAAATTAAATTTATTTATGTTATTAGCGAGTTATTCTTTTATTATTAAGATTAATATTTGAAAAGGTTGAATTAATGAAGGAATGATTAAATAGTATTATCATTTCTTTGAATCACAAAATAAAAATGGTACCCAAATTAATATTAATAATTTTGAAAAATAAAATAGAATTTTGAATTTAAATGAAGAAACTCTTGAAAATTAAAAAAGTCATGATTCATAAAAATTGAAAATAAAACATTTAATTTAAAACAATTTTTTAAGAAAAAATAAAAATTCCTTCAAATATAGAAGAAATAAATTCTATGTGACTATTTAATAATTCATCAAAAATTTTATAATAAAACTTCCAAAATTAAATAGGAATATTAATATTAATTTAGATGATATATATCCTTGATTTAATATGTTAATTAAATTCTTCAATATATATTTAAAAATGAAAGAAAATCATATATATTCTTGATTCAGATATATACTAAGAAGTTGATGATGATAAAATGATTAATTAAATATTAAATTTTACATTTTAATTTGATAATAGGAAATTTATTTTAATATGATTTGAAGAGCAAAAATAAATATATTTTATTAAATCATTTTCAGATATTTCAATTTAAGAAAAATTATTATTAGATTTATAATTTTATATTTTTATGTTACATGGTATTTTATTTTTTTAGTTTTTATTTACTTTTAGGTTATATTTAAAGATATGAAATAATTTTCTTAGTTCTATCAATGGAATTTTATTAATTATTTATTAATTGTTAAAAGTAATTTTTTAATTTATTTAGATAAAAAAAGAGGTGTATTTAACAAAATAAAAACAAATATATAAAATTAAATTAAATAATTTTATTAGTTTTAAATTATTTATTATTGCTTTTCATTTGATATTATTATTCAAGATTTTTTTTTAAATTTTTGGAAGACTTTAGTTTTATCATTATTATAACAATTATTACTTTAATTTTAGAAAGTATTTTTTATTTGTTTTAAGAATTTTTTGTTAAGAATTATTATTATTTCTAATTTTAAGTAGTAATTTTAAAATAAGTCAAGTATTGTTGTAAATTAAGATTTAGATTATAAAAAATATTTGAGTTTTTATTTATTATTAATAAAATATATATAATTAAAATTATAATTTCCATTATAAGATTAAAAAAAAGAACTTTAAAACAATTAAATAATATAAAAAAGTTTAAAAATGAAAATTCATTTTTCTCTTTTTTACAGGATTAGAATAATTTATAATCCTATTTATAATCATCTCATTTTTCATTAAAAAAAAAGCTTTATAATTCAAAAATAGGATTTTCATTTGAAGAAATTTCAGTGATGGCTTTTATTTATTTTTTGTGTGTACAATATTAAGAATAATGTTTAGAAATTCATTTTTTAAATGAAAAAGAAAATTTAATACCCAAATCATCGAAAAATTGATTTATAAAAATATATTAATTTTTCATTTCATTTTCAACATTTGATCTTGATTATACTCTTAATATTAGTATTATTAAAAGAATTTAACATCAATATTAATAATAATTAATGATAAATGAGAAAAATAGAGAAAATAATCCATATAAATTTTAACGTTATTATTGATATATAAAAAAAATAAAAGAAATTTATAAATATTTTTAATTAAAAAAAACTTCCATAAATAAAAAATAAGTTTACTTTATAAAAATATATAATTGGATATGTTTTTATAATTCTTTTTTCATAAGGATTTCTAATACTTGAAATAGTTGTGGATAAAAAGTAAATTTGATAATCCTGAAAGCTTGAAAAGGTATTAATTAAATTTTTTCCAAATACTTTCAATTATTTAATGAAATTTTATAATTCATAAAAATTATAATAATGGTTCTATAAATAAAAACTATTCAATGAATTTAATGAAATTCATAATTATAAATAGTAAAAATTGATTTTATTGTAAAAATGAAAAAAATTTTTATAAAAAAAAATAACAAAGGAGAGATAGGATAAAATACTGTATAGAATTAATTCAAACAAAATGATTCATTTAATTTTAAATTAAAAAGTAATAATATTAATTTAAGAAGATTAATAATTGAAGAAATAATTGGATTAATGAAAGTGATATTAATATTGATAATGGGTTTAATGATTGGTCACTTTCAGTTCAAAATTTTACTAAAAAATTATAATTATTACTTAAAATGCTAAATTTATAAAATATTTATATTTATATTTTTTTAAAATTCATTTTCTATAAAGAATTTATTAAAAAATTATATTAAAAATGATGTTATAATATTTAAAAAAACAAAAAAAAAGTTTTTATTCAATATAAATAATAAAACTTTTCTGCATTATCATATCCTATTACAAATTCAAATATTCATATTTGAAAACTTTTATTTTATTTTTTACTTTTTCCTCTTCTTTTTCTTTCTGTTGTTTATAGTGTTATTTTTCATAATATATTATTGAGAATGATTAATGAAAAAGAAAAAAAATTAGATGCTTTATTAAATAGTTATGAAATTAATAAATTTTTCTTAGTTTATATATTATAAATCTTTTTAATTATTTTATGTTCAATTTTAACTTTTTCATTTTTAATTTTTTTATAAATTATTTCTTTTTATATTTCATTTATTTATTATTAATCATATTTTATTGAGTATTGATATTTTTTGAATGATGTTTTCACAAATTGTTGTTAATAGTTTTTTTTTCGGAATTGAAGATTTAGGGATTTTATTATTTTATTAGATAGAACAAAAATAATAAAAAAATATTTTCATTTTTTAAATATTGTTCAAAATAGATAATTTACACATTAATATTTTTTACAATGATTTGAGGAATTAAATTACAAATTTTATTTTTCAAATTTAATAAAAATATCTTTTGTTGAATCTTGCATTTATTTAATATAGATATAATATATATATTTTTAGAGACTTTGAATTTAATCTTGTAAAGAAAGTGGAAAATTTATTTTATATCAATTTTATCCCATTTATCGATAAAAAGAGAAATAAATGAGGAAATAATGATAATACACAATTATATACTTTTGAATTATGTATGAAGATTTAAATCAAAATAAAATATTAGAAACACAAAATTCAATTGTTAAATATTATGAACATAATAAGAATATATGATGATTTAATTGCATTTAATAATTGTTAAAGAGAATTATTTAAAAATAAATTATTGTAATGAAGCAGTAAAAAAACATTAATAAAAATCATATCTAGAATAGAAGTTTCAAATAATGGAGATATTATTTTAAATAATAAATCATTAGTTATATATTTTATCTATATTTTTCATTTCCAATATGTAGTTTCATTGAAGCATCTGATAAATTAGTTTTTTTATAAAAAAGGAAGAACCTTAAAAATATTAAACAAAAAGAATATAATAAATTCAAGTCTGGAAGCATGAATAAAAATTCAAAAGGCAAAGAATATTAATTTTTATATTATATTTTATTCATTACAATTTTATTTAGAAGATTAGAAGTAATTATTTTTATTATTTATAATTCTATGTTTTTGACATATTTTCCTTTATTATATATATTAGAATTTAAATAATAATATAAAGTTTGATTATATCAATTTATTTATTTAAATAACATGGGTGATTAATTATAAAAGTATGAATACTTGATTTATTTTATTTTTATTAGCTGGTATTATTTATTTACATAATTTAAATAAGTTTTCTTTTTTTTAATTAGTTTTAATTAGTTCTATATGATTTATTTTAATTAATTTTAATTAACAAT
>JAJMZS010003642.1:0-10866 GCA_023807205.1 Isotricha prostoma | reverse complement strand
TAAATTAATTATAAATAAAATTAATCTTTTTTAATTATGTATTTGAATTTAAAAAAATTGAAAAGAAATTATTTAAAATTGATAATTTTATTAAATTTATTTCAAATTTATTTTTTAGAATTAAAGTTTTATTTTTATCTTGAAGATTTAATTTTATTTTTTCAACAAAAATATCAATTTTCATAAAATATTTATTTTTTTCATTTTGTAATTTCTCTAATAAAATGTTAAAACTTTCATTTTGTTCATCATCAATATCACTTTTTAATAAAAATTCAAATTGTTTTATTGGTTCTTGAAAATTAAAATACTTTTGAATTTTATGTTTATAAATTTCATTAAAAATATCATTAATAACATCAATTTCTTTTTCTAAAAAATTTAAATGAAAATAAAAATAATAAATTTGTTTAAAAAAATTATTAATAATAATTTCAATTATTTCATCTTTATGAAATATATTTTTTTTAATTATATTATTGGAAAATTTTTTATGATGAATATTTAATTTATCTTTTAAATTAATTTTCATATTATTTTTTCTTTGAATAAATTTATTCCTTTGTTTTTTTAGATCATCATAAATTTTATTTATTCCTTTATAGATATTATCATTAAATTCCTTAATTAAGGTTTTTATTCTATATTTTGAAAAGCTAATTGTAGTTGATAAAATAAATATATTTATATTTTTCCTATTTTTTTGAATTATTAGTGACCATTTTGTTTTTTTTAGAGAATTAAATTTTTTAACTTTTGTTTTTCCTAAAATTAGATTAAATATTTTGTTTGTAAAAAATTCTATTTTTTTAATAGAATCTCCTTTAAATAAATCTATAGCTTTTTTATATAATAAACAAAGTTCATTTATACTTTTTTCATTTGGACTTGGTGATAATTGAATTTCATTTTCTTTTTCTATAATTAATTTATAAAATTCTTCTCTATAATTAAAATTATAGAATTCCTCAATAAAAATATCTTTAAAAACTTCAGATATATCTTTATTGAGATTCATATTTTATTTATCAACTATAAAAAATTAAAAAGTAGTTTTATTATATATTCAAATTTTTAATTAAAAATATAATTAATTCAAATTCTTTTTATTCAAATAAAAATTATTTATTCGAAAAAAAAATAAAAAAATTATATAAAACATAATTATTATTAAAATAATTTTTAAATATATTATAAAATTTATAAAATAATTTTACAATTAATTTTAAATTTTAAATTAAAAAAATGAAAAATTTTAACTTAAATTTTACTTCTATTTTACCTAATATAATGAATCCAGAAAATGAAAGTTCTTTCAAATATCTTACTCAATTTTTAAATTATAAACCATTAAATTTAATTTATTCAAAAGAAAAAATAGAATCATTAATAAATAATGAAAATAAATATCATCAAATAATTAAAAATCCCTCCAACTATAATTTAAATAAACTTTCAGCTTGGAAAATGTATATATCATTTATTAAAGATTTAGTACCAAAAGAATATCATGATAATTTAAGAATATTTTTAGTTTTAGAATATTTTACTCAAACAATGTATCAAGAAAAAGAATTTTATTTAGAACATGATTATATTTCATATTGGATTTTTTATGCTGATTTTTGTAGAGATGATTTAGAAATTTTAAAAATTTTATTAAAAAAAAATATTTGTATTAATAATGCTGAATTATATATTGCATTAAGTTACATATATGAAAAATATCATGCTTTCACTTATGCAAATGATTGTTTTTTACAAGCATTTAATGCTCAATGTAAAAATGATGATTATTTAAAAAATAATTATGAACAATTTGAAATTAGAATGGAAAATAGAATTAATAGAGAAATTAATTCAACTAATATTAAATGTGATGATATTGATAAATATGTTCATAATGAAATTTATAAATTTAATAATAATCAAAATAATTTATTATATAATGAAAATAAAAATGATTTAAGTGAAAAAGGAATAAAAGTTATTAAAATGAATTTTAAAATTTATAATAATAAATTAGAAATATTTGATGATAATATTAATTATCAAAATGAAGTAATTCAATATGGAAATTTTCCTATTTACATTGATGAAGCTTGTAGAAAAAATATAAGTAGAAAAGGAACTCAATTAGTAGAATTATATAAATTAATTGTAGATTTTTTAAATAATAATGATCTTGAATTTAAAGCTGATTCTGACAAATTTAAAAATGAAGTTATTGAAAATAGGAAAAAAAAACCTTATTCTTGGTTAAGTTTAAAAAGACCTTATGGAAATCAAAATTTTGATTTATCAAATAGTAATTTAAGTTTTTTAGAAAATATTAATGAAAATAATGCTAATAATCAAAATATTAATCAAGTTAATAGAAATAACAATACTGGAAATAAATTCAAAATTAATAATAACCTAAATGATTTTAATCCTAATTCAATTAATCAAATTGTTAATAATGAATTAAATGACGAAATAAACAAAAATAACATTAATAATATAAATAATTTAAATGATTGTAATAATAATTATAGTAATAACACATTAAGTAATTTAAAAAGTAAACAATTAGATGAATTAATTCGTAGTGAATATAATTTAGTAAATGAGCATAAAAAAAAGATTGAAGAATTAAAACAAATGATTAACGATGAGTTAAATTATATAAAGGGAAAAGAAGAAAAATTAAAATTAATTGAAAAAGAATTACATAATAAGAAAATAAATAATAATAATATTCTTGATATTCCTATAAATTTAGAATCAAATAAGAATAATAATTATAATTCAAGCATTACAAATTATTTAATCAATTTCCTTTCAAATGATAAAATTACTATTGACGAAATTACAAATAAAAATAAAGAAATTGAATATTTTTATAACTCAAATAAAATAACTTTGTCAGACAAAATATATTATATAAATTTATTAAATCAAAAATATAATCAAATTATTCAAAATAATAATAAAATAAATTCATTTGTTCAACCAAATTTTAATCAAATTAAGCCACTTGAATCAAATGAAAATATTAATAATAATCTAAACTTTACTCAATATAAGAATAAAAATAATATTAATTTAGTTAATCACCATATGAATAATAATAATAATCTAAATCAAGGTTTAAATTACCAAAATAATAATGATTCCATAAAATTTTTACCTATTAATATAAATGAATATGATATAAAAAATAATACACCAACAATAAATAAATTTTTTGAAAGTGAAAATAAAATAAAAAACAAAATGAATGATGAAAATAGATTTGAAAAATTATTTTTAGGAAAAGATGATTGTGAAAAAGAAATTATAAGAGACCAATTGAATTTTAAAAGATATAACTTAAATGATAATTTTGATAATATTACAAATACAAATCATTTTTCATCAATAACTGAAAAGACATTTGAAAGTAGAAAAACTTCAATAGAACATTTATTTAATTCATAAAAACTATTTAAATTTAATTTAATTAAATTAAATAATTATTTAATATTTTTATATAAAGAAAAAATCTTTTATATAAATAAAACAAATAATAAACCAGATAAAATTGAAGTAATAACTCCAGTAACTAAATTAACTTGACTATTATTTAAAATATCTCTTCCATAAATTTTAATATTTTCCATATTATCAATTTCACTTTTTTCAACAACACATTTTTTCTTTTCATCATAATAAGTAATTTGAACAGTTTCTCCTAAAATAGAATCAATAAAAGAACCAATAAAACCAATAATCATTCCTAAAAAAATAATTTTAAAAAAAATTAAATAAAATGTCAAATTATAAAAATTAATTAAACTAAAATCTCTAAATAAAGAAGAAAAAACAGTAATAATTGCAATAAATAATCCTCCTAAAATAGAACAAATAGTTCCATAAAATGAAATGGCTCCATTAATTCCTTTAGGAACTCTTTTTAAATTTAAAATTAAAATAGGATTTTCTTTACTATTTATTCCTAATTCACTTGCCCAAGTATCTGCATTTGCACTTTCAAAAAAACCAATATAAATTCCATATAAAAATTTAATAATTTTATTATTATTATTATTAAATAAATGTAATTTTCCATTGTAAAAATAATATATTATTAAACATATTATTGTTGGAAAAATACTTTTTGATAAAACTTGAGTTGAATTTCTTTTTTTATCTTTAAAATATGATTGACCTAATAAATTTGTTTTAATTTTTTTATGAATGTCTGTTGCTTTTATTGATGAAGCAAAAAAACCAATTAATATCATCATATATTCAAAACCACATATTGATATTATTGTTCCTACAAATAATGCTGAATTTGCTCCTCCTATTGTTAATTTGTCTTTTATTATTGCTATTATGTATATTAATATTACTGTTATTTCTAATATTATAAATTCAATGGAAATTTTTTCCATTAATTTAGCCAATTAATAATTAATTAATGTTTTTTTAAATTTTATATTTGTAATTTTTTAAATGAAAATAATTATTATTTTTAACAATTTATAAAAATAAAATCAATTTTTTATTTTTTATAATTAAAATAAGTAATTTAAATATTATTAACTATCAAATATTATAAATTAAAAAATATTATTAAATAATATTTACTCTTGACTAATTTTATTTTTTTTATGTTCTTTTTCTTTTTCAATTAAAAAATCTTCATTCTTTTTAAGTAATTCTTCATTATTAGTTTCAGAAAAATCTAGAACTGGAATTTCCTCAAAAGAAATAGAAGAAACAGTTTTAGGAGAATCATAATCTATGTTTTCTTTTAAATTACTAAAATTCGTATTATTTTTATATAATTCTAAAGTATTTTCATGTAATCTTCTTGCTTCTTTAATTGCTTCTGCTAAAAAATCAACTTTTTCTTCTTTATTATTATCATCTTTATTTATTTTTTTTAATACTACTCCAAATGTATTTTTTGGAGTTTGAGATTCTTTTTTTTTTCCTTGTTTTATATTTTGATTTTGAATATTTTTATTATTTGTTTTATTTTGAGAATATGAATTTGATTTATTTATTTGATTAAGTAATTCATATTGTTTTTCTAATTCAGATAATTTTTCATTTAATGATTTATTTTCTTTTTTTAATTTTGAGATTTGAACATCTTGATTTTTTATTGATAATTGTAATTGTTCATTTTCTTTTAATTTTTCATTTTGATGATTTGAATTTTGTGAATTTTCTTTAATTTCTTTTTTTTGATTTTCTAATATTATATTTATTATTTCTAATTTTTGATTTTGCGAATCAATTTGAGAATTAATAAATTCAATTTGTGTTTCATAGTCTTTTATTTTTTTTTCTTTTATATTTAAATTTATTTTATTTTCATCAATTATTTTTTCATAATCATTTTTCAATTTATT
Source organism: Isotricha prostoma (assembly GCA_023807205.1). Classification (NCBI taxonomy): domain Eukaryota; phylum Ciliophora; class Litostomatea; order Vestibuliferida; family Isotrichidae; genus Isotricha; species Isotricha prostoma. The sequence goes on along the minus strand of JAJMZS010003642.1, from coordinate 5,476 downwards.
TATTTCATTATTTTCTTTTGTTGACATATTTAAAAAATTTAGTTTTAATTTTTCATTTTCATTTATTATTTCTAAATTTAATTTTCTTAATGATTCTAATTTTTTTGAATGTGATTTTTCTTTTTCATTTAAAATATTTTTTTCTTTTATTTTCTCATTAACTAAATTATTTAATTTATTAACATTTTCTCTATAAGATTTTAATTCTTCATTCCAATTTTTTTCCTTTTCTTTATAATCATTTTCAATTTTATTTGAATTATTTAAATCACTTTTATATTTATTTTCTAAATCTTCAATTAACTTTTTTTTTGTTAAATTTTCTTTTTTCAAATTATTAATTTCTTTTTCATATAATTCAATATTATTATTAAGAGAATTAGTTTGTTCTTCAATTTGATTATTTAAATTTTCATTTTCAATTTCAATTAAATGTAAATGAGATTTTATTTTATTTAATTCATCATCTTTTTGATTAAAAGTTCTTTTAGATTCTTCTAGTTCATTTTCCAAAAATTTTTTTTCCTGATAAAGATTTTCACATTGTCCAATTTGTGTAATATACCCTTCAATTTTTTTTTTCAAATTAACACTTTCATTATCTTTACTAACAATCCTATCATTTAACTCATCAATAATTCTTTGTAATAAAACTTTTTCAGTATCCCAATTAACTTTAATATTCATTATTTCTTTATCATTACAATTAACAACAATTTTCTTTTTTTCACTTTTTTTTTCTTCAATTCCCTTATTCTCTTTTTTATCATTAATTTCATTATAATTATTATTATTATCAATATCATTATTATCATTATTATCACTTCCTTCAACATTATAATTTCCATCATCCTTTAAAAATTCATCATTCCCAATAAATCCAAGTAATTTTTTATCATTAACTTCTCTCCACATAAAACCCAATTTTTTAATACAACCTCTTAAAATCATAACTTCTTTTTTTAACCCATTAGCAATATATTGTAATTCTCCAGCATTTAAAATAACATTTTTCTTAGTAGAATTTTTAATAGTTTTAGCTCTACTTGCAAAATATAAAGTTTGAATACTTTCTTCAGAATGTCTCTTAAGTCTACTAGCAGTACATAATAAAGTAGTTTTTGAACTTCCACCTAAACTATCTCTTAAAATTAAAGTTAATTTACTATTTCTAAATGGAATATGTTTAGTACCAGAAGTAGTCAAAGCCATAATAACCATTCCTAATGTAGTAAGTGATTGATTTATTTTTTGAGCTTCTTTAAGTCTTTGACCTTCTGCTCCAGTTTTTGCTATTCTTTCACTTCCTGCTAAATCAACAAGAGAAAGACGTGATTTTCTAACAAGACCATCTATTGAATTGTATATTAATTCTAATTGCATTATTGCATGTGAACGAGATGATCTTTCATTTTGATTAGTTGAACCTACTGCTCTATTTTCAGAAGCAAGAAAAATACCTTCAAAAATATCTTTTGGATTTCTACAATCTTTAAATTCTTTTTCAGGAATAATAAAACCTTCATTTGGATCTTCTCTAATTTTCAAACCATCTTTACATGATAAAAGACATTTAATTTTCTCATTATAAATTTCAATATATGAAAGTGATAATTTCCAATTTGTTCCATTACGTGAAAATTCATTTAAAATAGAAAAAATTTGATAAATTGCTCTTGGTGTAATACCATATAATTCATTAGATTCACTTTTACCTAAATCACTAAAAACTGAATCAGGACCTAACATTGAATAAGTTTTACCTGAACCACTTTGACCATATGCAAATATTGTACCATGATAACCATCACAAAATTCATTTATTGTCTTTTTTGCTACTTTTTCATACATTATGTCTTGTGTTGTTTCTGGAGGAAGTATATAATCATATGTCCATTTTTTTCCATTTAATGTTATTGTTGATGTTTCTATGTCAAATTCCCATCTATCATAATCAGAATCATCGTGGTTAAATTCTTGACGGAAACGACAACAGACTTTTATACTTTCTGTTGACATTTTTTTTATTTTTAATACTTTTTAAGTTAAATTTTTTGAGGTTTTTTTTTTATTGTTTTTATTTTTTTTCTTAATATTTTTTTTTATTATTTTTTTAATTTTAATTTATGTTGAATGGAGATAATGTTGTTAAAGGAGAAATTAATCAATTTGATGATTCTGTTATGAATAGGAATAAACAAATTTTATATATGAATGAATTAGATGATGAGAGAAAACAAATTTTAGAGAATTTAATAAAAAAAAATAGAAAATATCAAGATGTTTATGATATGATTGATAGAAGAAATCATTTTAAAAGAAATATAGAAAATATTTATATAATTGAAAAAAGAGTATTTTCAGAAAGAGGAAAAAATAATATTCAAGGTGATATTAGATCAATTAAAGAACAGAGAAAGAAAATTAATAAAGAAAAAAAATTTAAAAATTTATATAATGAAATAGAATCATTAAATAATGGTAGTGTTGATTTTTCAAGACAAAATAATTTAAATTTGAATATTAAACCAACTAATGTTTATTCTATTTATGCCAATAATTTTGAAATTAATAAATATAATAATAATAAAAAAAATATTATTCAATTAAAAAAAGATAAAAATTTATTTCCAAAACCACCAAAAAATTTCTTAAAAAGTAATAATTATATTTTATTAAATACTAATAAGAATAAAAATTTAAGTGAAAATGAAATAAAAAAATGGATAATGAATGAAAAATATAATTTAAATGATAAATTTCCTTTTTATGGAAGTGAAAATAAATATAATTCTAATTTTGTTGATTTTTCAAAAAGTTCAATCAGAGAAAAATATAAATCAAAAAAAAATATTAAATCTATTATGGATTATTCAAATGATTTCTTTGAAAATCAATTAGATAATTTTGAATATAGTTTAAATAAAATTGGGCGAAATAATTTATTTTCCAATAAAAAAGAAAAATTTAAAAGAAAAAGATTATTATCATCTTAACAAAATTATTATGTATATAAATTTGTTTTTTTTCTTATAAAATAAATAGAATTTGTTATAATTATTTAAATTTTATTTTATATATGAATTTTTATTAAGCTCTTTTAAAAAATAAAAATATATTCTACCATCTTATTTGTTATTATAAATAACTAAAAAAATGAAAAAAAACAATTATTTGATTTAAATTTAAATTTCAAAAAATAATAAAATTACCTTTTCCAAATATAAAATAATAAAAAAAATTAAAAAAATAAAAATAAAAATAAATTCTTTTAAACAATTAAAATTTAAATATTCTTATTTTATTGATTAAACAAATAAGACCAAACATCAGTATCTCTTCCTTTTCTTAATTTAAGAACTAACCTATCTCCTTTAATTAAAGTATCACATTCATCAGGTTTAATTTTACAATATAATTTAGGAACAGCAAATCTATAATTATTACCATTTAAAGCTTTATTTATTTTAACTTCAAGTGACTCTTCTTCAAAATGAGCAATAATATTTTCTTTAGCAACTTTTTCAATTCCAGGAACAGGAATTAATACTCTAACAAACTTTTGACTTGATTCATAAAATGAATAAGTTGTTAAAGTTTTATAAGATAAAACAATATCTTTATTTGATTCTGAAGTTTTAGTTTCAATTGGAATTACTTCAGTATTTACTTTAATAAAAATATCTTCTAAATTATCAAAAAACATTCTTAATTTTGAAGTATCATTTAAAGAAGGTGAATCTAAAGTTTTACAAATATTAGTTGGAATATATTTTATATTTTGAGATTTGAATGTTGTGTCAAGGTGTTTTGATATTTTTGTTTTAAAGTCTAAAATGGTTTTTATTTCAGGGGCTACTTCATATTTTATTGATTGAATTACTCCTTTTTCACTATCATTAAATAAATGACAGTATAAAAATAATTTTGGAGGATCTTTTTTTTCTTCTGGTGGAATTGACATTTATTTAATATATATAAAATAAACTATTTGAATTTATTAATATTTAATAAATAATTAATAATAAATACAATTATTTAAAATTTTTTTAAAATCATTCTAAAATATAATGCATGTAAATAATAAGAAAAAAAAAAACTAACCACAAAAAAAAAAAATATCATCCCTCCAAAAAATTTGATAAAAAATTTTTTTTCTTTAATGATGATCTATTTATAAATTAATAACCATACAAGTCATATTATCAGTTGAACCATTTAATTTAGCTTTATCAATAATATTCTTGCAAATAATCATTGAATCATTATTATTTATAGTAATAAAAAAAATATCTTCTTCAGAAATATAATCCCAAATACCATCAGTAGCCAAAATTAAATAATTTTTTTCATTACAATTAACATTAACCTTATTAATATAAGGTTCACAAATTAAACCAAAATCTTTACATTGAAAATCACCAAAAGCTCTTGTTACTGAAATTATTCCTCCAACTCTTCCATTAATTATACTACCATTTCCTTTTTTTATTCTATTTTCTTCATTTGAATCATTACATCTATGTTCATATGATATTTTCTTACAATTTGATTTACTAAATAATTCACAATTCGTATCTCCTATATTTGCACAATAAATTACTTTTTGTGAACCTAATATTTGATCTATTTCTTTTGTTATTAATATTATTGTTGCTGTTGATCCCATTTTATATGAATTTGATATTTTTTTTATTTCATCATTTAATGAAGAAAATGTTTTTTGGAATATTTTTTCATAATTTTTTATCTCATATTTTTGATATTGTTTCATAAAAAATGTTATGAAATTTTGACATAAGAATTCACTTATTATACTTCCTCCATGACCATCAAAAATTGCAAAAAGTGCTTTTTCTTCATTATTTGGAAAATTTGTTAATATTGAAAATCTATCTTCCATATAATTTCTATATGATTCATTTTGAAATTGAATAAATGATATGTCTTTAAATGATTTGTTTGTTTCTGGTGATTTTTCTTTAAATTCATTTACATTTATTGTATTTGATGATATTATTCCTTTTAATTGTAATTTTGATTCTACTCGAAATGGGCTTTTTGATTTTGTTCTATTTCCTATATATTTTAATCCTTTTCTTTCTTTGGAATTTAATAATAGTACGTCACAACTTCTTCTTGATATTACTTTTTTTTGATTATCTACTTGTAAATATGGGTCTGCACTATATCTCTTTTCCATATATAAATATATTTATTTTAAGTTTTTTTATTTTTAATATTTTTAAGAATATTCATATTAAGATTATTTTATGATAAATTTTATTTTAAAATATAAAAGATATAATTCATATTATTATATTTATTTATTTAAAACAAATAATAAATGTTTTTTATTTAATTATTCTTGACCGGTTTATAAATATAATTTTTCTTTGAAAACATTATATACATTGAATTATCTTCTTTTTTACTAATAAATGTTTATTTTAAATCTTGATAATATGAATATATA
>JAJMZS010003641.1:0-10878 GCA_023807205.1 Isotricha prostoma | reverse complement strand
AACAAAATTTAATAATAATAATCAAAATAAGAGTTTAAATAAATTGATAATGAATATATATTAAATTTTCTTTTTTTTAAACCAATATATCTTAAGGAAACAATTAATATAGCAATTATTAAAGAAAATATTAAAGAAAATAACATACTAAACCAAGACTTTATAAACCAAATTATCTGTATTGAATTAAAAATAATATAATAAATAGTTAAAAAAATCCAAAAAAATAATGTTAATAAACATAAGAAAAAATATATAAAGAAAATGTTCCATTTAATTCTTTTAAATATTTTGTGATGAATTTTTAACGAATTATATCCTTTTAATTCAGATAATAAAACATCAATTAAATATGTGGATTTAAATTTTTTTGACATAAATCTAAAGAATAATCTATAAATTATAGTTGACATTAAAAGTTTCCAAAAATGATTAAATAAAGATAAATTATTTTTATTAATTAAATCAATTTCTTTATTTGTAATTAAAAATGAATTAATTGCAAAACATAAACCAAGACTAAAAATAAAGATTGTCATGTTTAAAGAAAGTAATTCAAAATCTGTTTTTTTAAATATTGATCTTGTTAATGGTATTTTATCAATTAAATTATGGAATAACATTAACAAAAATGATCTTTTATCTTTTTGTAATGCAAATCTAAATGAATATTTTTCAATATTTTTAATTGAATTTTTTAAAGCAAAATATCCTTTATTCTCAAAATAATTATTTTCTTGTCCAAATTTATTATAAATATTATCATTATTTAATTGTGATTTAAAAGAATTTTCTAATTTTAATTTTAATCTTTTACTATATAAATAATTATAATTAATATTATTATCACATTCATTTCCATTATAATTAGAATTATTATTTTCAATATCATCTATATTTTCTTTATCATTAATTGCATTTTTATTATCATCAATATTATCTTTATTATCAATTGGTTTTTTATACTCATCTTTATTATCTTTAGTATCAATTAAATTTTTATTATCATCTATATTATTAGTAGGATTTTTATCATTATTTACAACATCTTTATTATCTGTTAGATTTTTATCATCATTAATATTATCTTTATTATAATTTGGATTTTTATTTTCATTTATATCATCAATATTTATATTTTCATTATCATTTTTATTAGACATTGATAAATCATTCACTTCTGTTAAATGTTTTTCAATTTCACTTAATCCACTTTCTGTTTTTATATTCAATCCCAAATCCTTTTGTTTGTCATTTTTTATAACATTATCAAAATAGTTATGATATTCCTTTAATTTAGGTGGATTACTATATTTTAATTCTTTAAACATCATTGATAATATTTTTTTCATTTCTCTAAAATAAATACAAATTGATACATAAATAACATTTTGAATAAATAAATAAAACCAAAATGGTATATTGAATAATGTATCTTTAATTTTAACTCTTGAAATACATTTTAAAATATCCCAATCATTTTTTATAATATTATTTGAAGATTTAACTAAATAATTTTGATAAATATAATAATAATTTTCAAAATAATTACTTTTTTTCTTATAATAAGAAAAATTACTTTTAATATAACATTTACAAATTGATTTTTGATTTTTATAATCAATTCCAACATATTCACAATTATTTTCACATAAAGTTATATTTACATAATATTCATTTCTTCCTTCAAGAGTATAACTTTTACCATCTATTTTTGAATAACAACAAATATCATTAAAAAAACAATCATTTTTATTATAAATATCAATTCCTTTTTCTCCTAATTTAATTGCAGTTTCAAATTTAATTAATTCACCATTTTTAATTGGATATTTAATTTCAGAAATTAAATTTGAACAAATTGCTAAATTAATTTCATTTAAGTTTTTATCATAAATTTTATATTCTACATTATTTATTGTATTTAATTCATTTACTAAATCAATTTTTACTATTATTAAATCATTTAATGAATATGAATAATAATCACATATTACTTTTAGACAATTTGACATATTTAAATTTGATATTGATTTCTCATCATTAAAAATTTCATTTGCTTTAAAAACTTGTAAAATATATTCATTTTCACTATTAATAATATTATCTTTTGATTCAAGATAAATATCTAAATATTTTTCTAAATTTTTAATTGTCTCTTCTAAATTTAAAGGAGATTCTGAAAAGGTTTCATTAATTTTTATTAAAGAAAAACTATCTCCACATATTTTCTTTATATTTTAAGATAAACCTTCTGGACATTCATTTAAACATTGATTATTATATGAATAAATATTATTATTTATTTGATTATTTAAACATAAGGAATAACAAATATTATTTGATGAATCTAAATAAGGATGATTTAAATCACATGAAATTGAACAAAAAGAAGAACCATCATTTAAATATGGTAAATCTGTATTTTTACAATCTAAAACACATTCATTTGTAATTGAATATTTTATACCATTATTATCACATTCTTCAACACATCTTTTAGGATTTGATATTGAAATATATTGATCATAATCTTTACAATTATTAACACATTTATTATTATTATAAATAATTGGATATTCATCATTACAAATATTTGAACATTCATTTGTATTTCCTATTTGTAAATTGTATTCATTTGGACAATTATTATAACCAATATAACAAAGAATATAATCAAAATTTACTAAATCATTAACAAAATATGTATCACAATTTAATAAACATTCTTTTGTATTTACATTTATTATATTATATCCTGATTCACATGAAGATAAACATTTTTTATTAATTAAATCGAAATATAATTCATTTGAAAATATACAATTTGGAGAACAAGTATTATTTGATAATAATAAATTATTATCACATGAATCAATACAAATATCACCATTAGGTTCGTTTAAATATTTAATTGGAATTTGATTTGAACAATCAGTTATACATTCTTTTTCATTAAAATTATGATATTTTGCAATATCAGGACATTTATTATAACATATATTTTCATATATGAATTTATTACTATCACAATTTGATAAACATTCATATTCATTTTCATTATGATATTTATCTGAAGGACATTCACTTAAACAAATTTTATCAGTATCATAAAATTGTTTTTCAGTATTTATTAATGAACATTCATTTTGATAACAAATATTATCTAAAATAAAAGTATTATCTGGACAATTTATTAAACATTGAAAATTATTATATTCATAATATTCATTATTATCACAATTTACAACACATGAATTATCTAATTCAATAAATGGATATTCACTTGGACATTCATTATAACAAATATATTCAATATGATAAAATGAACATGAAGTTAAACATTCAAATTCATTATAATTATGATATTTTTCAGATGGAATTGGATTATTATTATCATTACAAGTTAACAAACAATTTTTATTTGAATCATAATAAATATTACTTATAGGACAATTTTCATAACAAATATTATTAAGTTTATAATAACCATCACAATTATTTAAACATATTTGTGTATTATATAAATAATAATTACATTCATCAATACAAATATAACTATTTTCATAATGATATTTCCCATTAGGACATTCATTTTCATAACATAAATTCCCATATTTAAAATCACCATTATTACAATCAATTAAACATTCAAAAGAATTTTCATAATGAAACATATTACTAGGACAATTATTTTCATAACATTTATAATTAATTAAATCATAATAAAATCCACTTGGACAAAAATCTGAACATTCTTTATTAATATCATTATTAAATTTTTGATAATCACTACAATCACTTACACAATCATTATTATAAAAATAATAATTATCATAACAACTTAAACAATTAGTATTCACAAGTTTTACATTTCTCATCACAATAAGTATAAGAATATTTTTCAATAGAATCACTTGATATATAAAATCCTGGTTTTTCTTCTAAAAAAGAATCTTTATAACAAATTGTTAAATCATTATTTAAAAAAGAATAATCATTCATACAAGATTGACAAGAATAATAATTTATTGAATCACAAATACAATTTTCAGAACAAATAAAAAATTTAAGTTCACCTAAATTTGAACTTGGTATTCCATTTATATTCTTTATATAATATTTAATTGAAGCTGGTTCATTTATTTTATATGAATTACCAATTGAATAAGTAAATTTTTCTTCATTTGTTGTTGTAAAATCACTTGTAATATTATTATTTCCATTTACAGTAATTAAATCACCTAATAAATTAAAATCTTTAAAATTAAAAGTAAATGATTCACCATTTATATTTTTAATAATATAATCAGATAAATTAAAAGTAACTGATTGAGAAAAATAAAAAGAATTAGAATTAACATAATAATTCATAACTCTTAATTCATCACAAATATTATTTTCAATTAATAAAGGAACAATAAACTCAATTGGAATATTTTCATTTCCATTATTACTTCTACCAAATAATTCACATTCAATATCAATTTGACTATCTAAAGATAAAATTTTTTTTGAAGATTCAGATGAATAACCTGTTAAACTCCAACAACCTTCATTAATTTTCATTGGAAAAATACAATTATTAATATTTACAAAAGCAGTTATTTTATTATTTTCCCATTTATTTCCTGAAGAAGAACCTGTATTTGAATTGTGAGTATTTACTGATATTATATATTTTGAACCATTTTCTATTCCTTCATTTGATATTTTATTTAATGTAATTTCAGAATTAGAAAATTGAGTTTTTATTTCTTTTGGATCAGTTAAATTACATTCTCTGCAATATAAATAAAAATCTATATTGTATGATTCAGTTTTTATTTGAAATAATATTGAAAAAATAAGGATTAATGAAAATAATTTTGAGATTGTAATATATTGGGTCATTTTTTTAATTTGATTCTTTTAGAATTAAATTTAATTTAGTTTATTTAAAAATTAATTTAATAAAGTTTAAATTTTATTATCTACCTTAAATAAATAATTTAAAGAATTATAAATAACAATTTTTTAAATTTTAAACTCAAATAAAATGTTATGAATACAAAAAAAAATATTAAAAACTTAATCAATTGGTAATTCTGGAATATTCATAATAGTTCTATATTGTTCAGGATTATTAATATTTTCATTTTCAATTCTAAAAGTACACCATTGAATTCTTCTATAAGCTTCTAAAATAGCAAAAATAAAATTTTTCCATTCATCATCAATATTAAAAGGTAAATTACAAAAATCAATAATCCAACTAAATCTTAAAATAATATCACTAAAAATAGCATAATAATAACTAAATTTAGAAAAAGTGATTTTATCTCTTAAAAAAAAATTTTTACTAAAAAATCTTCCAATTCCCCAATCAATATAAACATCCCATAAAAACATATATAATTGACTAAAAATAGCAGTACTAATATAATAATATTTATATTTATTTCCAAATTTACTATAAATCCAACTAAAAATAGAATTTAATATTCCACTAAAAGCCTTTAATGCAGTTCCTAAATGAGGCCAAGCATTTTTTGTATAAAAATATCTATTTAAAGATTGTAAAAATCTTATTAAAAAAGGTAAAAATAATATTATTAATGATGATATTGTTAATCTGTTACATTCTTTTATTCTTATATTTTCATTTCGACATTTTTTACATTTTAATAAACAATATGATAAAAACAATGATATAAATGGCTTATTTAATGATGTTAATATTTCTCCTAATAAAAAATCTTTGAAACGAACAGAATTTTTTCCAATTGGGAAAAAATTGTTTATTAATGTTTTAATTAATCCTTTTCTAAATGAATAAAACATAAAATGAAATGGTAAAAAGAAAAATAAAACTATAAAACAATTCAAAATAAGAGAAAATAAAAAATATTGATTTGAAAAAAAATTAAAAGATAAAGTTAATTTAAATAAAATTAAACAAATCAACCAAATTGTTAATAATAATAAACCATTTTGAAACATTTCAATTGAACCTAATCTTTTTTCAGGAACAATTTCAAATATATAAATATAATTTATTTTATATCTTGTTAATATTTCAACATTAATTCCAATTCCAATCATCATTTCAATTATAATAAAAAAAAAATTAAATGAAGGAAAAAAAGGAATAAATGATTTGTTTTCTTTTGGTTTTATATAAAATAAACATAAAAAAAATAAAAATGATGAAATAATTATTCCAATATAAAAATATATTAATTTTAAATGTTTTATTCTATTTGTTCCAATTAATCTTTGTTCTAATTCTTCAGATGCTTTTTTTAAATTTCCTTTAAAAAATTGAATTGAATAAATTGATTTTATTTTTTTTCTTAAAGAAATTAATTCAGATAAATTATGATTTAAATTTAAATTATTATTAACTTCAAATAAACAATTTTCAATTTCAATTATATTATTTAATAAAAATAATTTTTTTGCTTTTTTTTCAATTTTTTTAATTGCTAAAATATTAATTGAATAATATGAATGTAACCAAGATGTTATATTATAAATATTTGATAATGCTCTTTTCCAACTTACAGCATAACCTAATTCATCTCTTTCCCTATTTTCATTTTTTTCATTTTGTTCATATAATTTATTTAAATAAATTTTATTTTCTAAATTTTCAAGTTGAGTTTTATTTTCATTTATTTTATTTTTAATGAAATTATCGAATATTTCTAATTTTGATTTATAAAATTCAATATAATAATTTAATTTTTGACTATCTTTTAATTCTGAAATATCTTTTATTTTTTTTAACATTTCTTTTTTTTTGGTTTTTCCATTTTTATTTTTGATAAATGAAATATTTTCACTAGAATTAAATGATAATTCCATTTCTTCATTTGCAATTTTTAATAATTTTTTTCTTAATTTATTTTTTCCTCTTTTTTTACTCTTTCTATTATCTATTAACTTTAAAACTGTTTTAAGTGATGTGTAATCTAAATAAAATTCGCTCCATTCAGGTATTTGATAAAATGAAAATTGTTTTCCAAATTTCATTTTGAAAATAAAAATATATCAATTATTATTTAATATATTTTAATGGAAATATTTTATGAATAAAAATTGTTTATAATTATTAAAATAAAAAATTAAATTTATTTAATAATATAAAAATCATGAAAAAAAAAATTGAAATAATAACATTTTTTGATATATCTCCATTTCTTTATCAATTTTTTTTATATTAATACTTTATTTTTTATTAATATATTTAATATTTTTCTTTTTGAAAAATAAATAATTAAAATTTTTGATATTTAAAATTCCCTTTAATAAATGATATTATTTTAATTGACTCACAATATATATTATAATAGAAAATAAATTTGAAAAAATTAAAATAATGGATACTTTCATAATTCATGTTAAAAATTTAATAAAAAAAATTGATATTTTTGGAAATATAGTCAGTTTTAACATAGATTTTGAAAATAAATACAAATCAATATATGGTGGAATAGGAACATTAATTTTATTTGCTTTTTCAATATCTGTAACTTTAGCATTAGGATTTCCATTTTTTCAAAGAAAAAATATTGAATTTATATATTCCAATAAAATAGTTCAAACTCAACCTTATATTAATTTAACAGAAGCACATTTTAAATTTGGTTTTGGAATTCAATATCAAGATACTGCATTACCAGCAATAAATGATTTTGAAAAATATTTTACTTATTCTATTATATTAAAAGAATGGATTGGTAAAGATAAAATAATTGAATCTTTTTTTAATTTAAAAAAATGTAATTATTCAGATTTCTCATATGTTGAAATTAATTCTTTTGATGTAAATCATATTGAAGAAATGTTTTGTCCAATATTAAATGATTCATTTAATTATACACTTGAAGGTTTATTTACTGATGATTATACTAAATTTATTCAATTGCAAATTTCATTAACTGATTATGCAATGAATAATTTAGATGAATTAAGAAATATTATGCAAACTGATCCAATTGAAATGGTTATTTATTTTTTAGACACTGGAATTGATTATAAAAATAGAAGTAATCCTTTACCTTTATATATTAATTATATTAATAAAGGATTAGATTTATATTTTTTAAAAACTACTGAAATTTTCTTATCAAAAATTGAATTTACAAATAATGATAATTTAATATTTAATAATGAAAATAAAACAATTGATGGAATGTTAGATAAAAGTCATGATTCATTTCATTATATTGTTTCAAGGACAAATTTTAATGAAACAATAATTGGAAAATTTATTTTAAAAACAAGTTCAAAAATAATTATTTTAGATAGACAATATCAAAAATTACCTAATTTTGCTGCTGAATTATCTGGAATGATTGAAGAATGTTTTGTTATTATTTTATTTATTGTAAATATAATTCAAGGGCAAGCTCTTGAAAATAAAATGATACATAAAATGTTAAAAATGAAAGGAAGTAAAAATTATAATATTGATTATTTATTAACTGTATTTAATAGAAATAAAATTAATAATAGTTTAAATAATTTGAGTAAAGCAAATTTTCCAATTGAAAAAGAAATTGAAAAAAACAATAACAACAACTCTAACAAAACAAACAACACTGATAATAAAAAAATATTAGTAAAAGAAATAATTCATTCAAGAATTCAATCAAATGAAATGGATGATATAAAATTATTAAGTTCTTCATATCAAATAATTCAAAAACCAAATATTAATAATAAAATTGAAACTATTGATAATTTAAGTATTATAGAAAAGAATCAAACTTTTGATGAATATAATAAAAATAAAAATGATTTTAATCAATATAATATAAATGATATAAAAGGAAATGAAAGAGAAATAACAAATAATGAAACTATTAATAATAACTCTTCTAATATAATATTTAAAGAAGATAAAAAAATTAAAAAAGCAGAAAAAGATTTCCCTTCATCAAATGTTTTTTCAATTTTTTACTCTTTAATTTGCTTTTGGTCAAATAAATATCAAAAAAGAAAATATGAATTGATTAATAAAACAAGAAGTAAAATTAATTATTATTTAGAAGTTTTAAATTATATTCAAGGAATGCAAGAATTAGATTTATTAAAATATTTTCTTTTGGATAAAGATCAATTAACAATTTTTGATTATTTATCAAAACCACCATTTAGAATTAATAAAAATAAAAAAAATTTTTATGAATATGAAGAATTTGAAAAAACACAAAAAATTTTGAATTCATTTGGAAAAATAGATATTGATAAAATTTATAATTCATATAACACAATTATAAATAAGAAAAATTTAAATATTAAAGATTTAAAATTGATAAAACTAATTAATGCTGAAATAGAGTATTTAACTTAATAAAAACCAAATATATTATCTCTAAAATTTTATTTAATATTAAAATTTTAATTAACACAATATAAATATTATAAAAGCAAATAAAATAAAAATATATTTTTACTAAAATAAATGTTTGCATACAATCAATTATATAATAATAATATTAATTATTTACCAGATCAAAATCAAAAAATGATAAGATCATCATCATTACCTTTATTTTATCCAAAACTAGATAATATTTCAAATAATAAATATAAAGATAATCAAAATAAGGTAATTTATCCTTATATTTCTAATTATAATAATAAAAATCAAGACATTATTCTTCCAAAAATAAATCAACAAAAAAAAGTAATTCAACCTTTACAACCTTATTATTATTATCAAAAACCAATTAATAATTCAAATTATTTTAATCATTCATATATTCCAAGTAATCAAATTTTAAATTATTATAATGATAAGAGATTAATAGATGTAAAGAAAAAGAAGAAAAAAAAACACAAAAAAAGAAAAAAACATAAAAGAGATTATGATAGTGAAAGTGAAAGTATAAGTTTTTCATTAAGTTCTGATTCAGATTGTGATAAAATTGTAAGTTTAAGTAGAAAATTAAGAGATGAAATTAAATATGCTCCTTTACAAAAAAAAATGGAACATTATATGAAGAAAATAAATAGAAAATTAAAAAAGAAATTTGAAAATGAAAAATTATTAATTGATGAAAATATTGATAGTTTTGAGAATAGTTATAATGTTTCAAAAAGATATTTAGAAGAAAAAATTAAAAATCTAGAATTAAGTCAAAAAAAAACTAATAATGATATAAAAAAAGCTATTGATAATTATATTAATGAAGGAATAAAAAAAATTCAAAAAGAAAATGATAAAAAATTAAAAAGTAAAATTGATGAAATTATACAAAATGAAATTAAAAATACATTTCATAATGAAAAAGATAATTATTCAAAAAATAGTTCAAATTATTATATTAATAATAGGAAAAGACTTCAAGAAATTATAAGTGAAGAAGTTAATAAAATGTTAAGTCAAAATAATTCAGAATATTATAAAACAATAAGTAAAAAAAAGAATATTTCTAATTCAAAAATTAATGAAATTAATCAATTAAATTTAAAAAATACTCAAAAAAGTTTAATTTCAAAAAGATTAAATAAATTAAATAAAGATTTAAAAGGTAATACTTTTGAATTTTATTCTAATAAAGATAGTGAAAAAACAAAAAATCTAAAGAAAAATAAAGAATTTGAAAATAAAGATGATGAAAAAGAAAATAATCAAAATGAATATGAAAGATTGAAAGAATTTGAAAAAGAAAATATTCAAAATGAATATGAAGGATTTGAAAATAAAGATAATGAAATAGAAAATAATCAAAATCAAAATTCAAATAAAGAATTTATAGAAAATCAATTATATCAAAATAATAATAATTAAAATAAAATGAATATATTTTAAATTGTTTTTTTTATTAATTAATATTAATAAATTTTTTTTTTTTAAATATATTTTCTATCATTTTTTTATGT
>JAJMZS010003640.1:0-10896 GCA_023807205.1 Isotricha prostoma | reverse complement strand
ATTTTTTCTTTGTCTGTGAAAAAATTTTTAAAAATAATTGAATCATTATTTTACTTAATTTATTTTGAAAATTTTCATATATTTAAAATCTAAATTAAATATTTATTCCTTCAATAAAAATAAAAATTATTTTTATCGAAAAATAACAAATAAAAAAAATATATAAAAACAAATCAAAAAAAAAGAAAATATAATTTAAATATTTTTTATTATTAAAAAATAATTTATTTTTTTCTGAAATAATTAAAAATTATAACAAAAGTAATTTATTTTTTTTGAACAAATTCTTAAAAAATTCAGTAAAACTAACTCTAAACATTTTAGGTAAAGGAAAATATCCATTACTCATTTTTCTCATAAAAACATCATCATCACAACATTCATTATGATAATTATATGCATTATAATAAGTTGTATCAGTTCCAATACAAATAAAAATAGATAAAAATTTTCCTAAGAAATAAATACTGAAAATAAAGAAAATAAAATTATAAAAAATTGAATAACTAAATCCAATTAATAAAAAAATAATAATTAAAGGCCAAATTGTATTTAAGTAATTCCAAACATTATTTCTATGTATACAAATATCATATATTTCACTATGAAAATAAAAAAATTTAACACAACGATTACAAATTAAACAATGATGTGTTGTTCTTATTTTTCTTTTTAAACAAATTTCACATATTTCATTTTCATCTGTTGGAATATTTTTTGTTTGTATTGGAACAGTACAATTAATATATTCTCTTAATACATTATTTTCATTATCAGAAAGAAAAAATTTTTGATCAATAAAATTTTCAGTATTTAATTTTGATCTATCTAAGAAAAATAAATTAAAAAGTAAAAATATAAATAAAAATATTCCAATTATATGTTTTAAAAAAGTAGCTTTTGTTGACCAAAATGAAATTATCATTATTAAAAAAGTTAATATATAAAATAATATTATTAAATATTTCATATAAATTCTTCCACTATTTAAAAATAATTTTTCTATATATAAGCATAAATTTTCCATTTTGAAATTATATATTATATCTTCATTAAATGGTATATTATTATTTGTTATTTTTTTGATTTTAATTTTTTCTGAATTAATATATAAAGAAGAAGAATTATTATTTCTTGAATTTTTTCTTTGATAATATTTAAAACAATTAGGAATAAGTAAATACAGAAAATATTTTAAATTCCCAGTTTTATATAATAAAATAGTATTCCAAGCTTCATAATTAAATTGATTATAAAAAGGGAAATAAAAAATATTTTTAGTACAATTAACAATACTTTCTAATTTAATTTGATTAATAAAATAATGAATAATATGATTAGAAATTTTAACTTTTCTATTAGTAATTAATGCATCAACCAAAGTCACATTTTCTTCATAATAAATATTATTAATATTATTTCCATCAGAATGATTAATTAAAAAATTAAAAGCAAAAATATTATCATTTTTAATAGCATAATATAAATAATTATTTCCATATTTATCAATATGATTTAAATTAATATTTCTAGAAACTAAAAATAAAAAACCAATATTAAAATTATTAATGATACAATAACCTAAAGGAGTAATTCCAAAATTATCTTCTTCATTTAATTTAATATTTTCTAAATTAATAAAATAAGAAAATAACATAATATCTTTTACTTTACTCATACATAATAAATGAAAAGGCGTTCTTCCATTATAATCTTTAATATTAATATCTGCTTTATAAAATTCAATAAAACAACGACATACATTATAATATGAAATTTGACAACTTAAATGAAGTAAAGTTTGTCCTTCTTTTTCATTTACTATTTCATCTATATTAATTAAATTTTGTTCTAACATTAAAACTGCAGGCATAAAATCTCCTTTTAATGCTTGTTCTATGTATGATATGTCGTTTGGATTTTTTTCTATTTCTGTTTCATTAGATTCTATTTCTTCTAATTTTTTTTTTTGCTTTTTTTGTGATATTTTGTTTAATAATATTTTATTTTCTTTTTGTTTTTCTTCTTCTTCTTCAGCCTCTAAATTTGATATTGGTAATTCTGAATCTACTCTTTTTTGGATTTGTTCTTCTGACATTTTTATATTTTTGATTTTTTTTTGATTATTTTTTTTTAAATAAATAATATATTTTTTTTATTTTTTTAAATTAATGTAATTTTTTTTTAAATTTTTTATTAATAATATTTTATAGTAATTTATTTAGTTTTGATATTATATTTTTTTGAAATGTATTAAATTGATTTATATTACCTTTTATTCTTAAAAATTTTATTATTGAAAACTCTGGAATTGAAGATTGCATTATTTCAATTTGGAAACTTATATTTAAATCTGATTCATTCTTTTCACAAATAAATCTATATGAATCATTTTTTATTAATTTACACTTTAGTTTAAGTGATGAAATTATTTTTATTAAATACTTTTTTAATATATTTGTTTGAATAAAATATATGTTTAATAAATTAAAAGGAGTATTTTCTTTTTTAAAATCTTGAATTTGTTCATTTATATTTTTGAAATTGTCTTTTTGTATTTTTTTAACTTTTTTTTCTGTTGTATTTTTATCATTTTTTTTTGTTTTTATTTTTTCTTCTTTATTTGATATTATATTTTCTTCTTTACCTTTATTAAATGAATTTTCATTTTTTATATTTTCTTCTTTAAAACTAAAATCATTTTCATTTTTTAAATTATCATTATCAAAAGTAAATTCTTTAATTTTTTCATTATTGATATCTCTATATAAATTATCTTCTATTTTATCTTCTAAATTATTTTTTATTTTACTTTTATTTATATTTTTTTCTTTATTTATATTATCTATAATTTCATTTTTATTTATAATTCCTTCATTAATATCAATAAAATCAGTTTCTGTTTTATATTTATATTCTTTATTTTCATTTTTTTTATTTTCATTTTTTTCTTTCGATGTAAAAAGTTCCTTAATATAATGGTTTTGAGTGGTATTAACTTTAAAAATATTAATATTATTATTAATAAATTTTTGATTTATCAAATTTCTTTTTTTTATATTTTTACTTTTTGAATTTGAAATTAATTTATTAATTTCATTATCTTTTGTTAAAGAAGATTTTTTATTTAAATTATTATGAATTAAAAATTCCTTTGTACTTTTTGATAAATGATTAAGTTCTTTTGTAGTTGAATTTTGTTGAATTGAATTTTCATTATTTTTATCAAATAATTTTTTATTTAAATCTATATTAATATTATCATTTGTTTTATTATTTAAATGTAAATCAGAAATATTTTTTTTATTTTTAATTTTAAATAAATCAAAACTTTTATTATTAAAATTAATTGATGAAATTAGTCTTTTTTTATTTTTGCTAAAATCATTAAAGTTTGATTTATAAGTAGATTTAATTAGTATTTCTCTTTTACCTTTATCTAAGGATTTATTAATTGTTTTTGATTCAAATTCTTTATTTAATAATCTTTTCCTTATTATTTTTCTATTTAATACTGATTTATTATTTCTTTTACTTAAATTATCTTCTGTTATTTTTTTCCCATTTGTATTTTGTATAAGATTTGAATTATTTAGTGAAAAAAATTTATTGTCTTTTATTGTAGTATTATTTAATGATTTTATATTAAAATATTTTCCATTTTCAAATTTATGATTTATTTTTTTAATTCTTAAATTCAATGGAAATTTATTTTTTTTTTCTTTTGTATATACTGTATTTTTTTTACTGATTATACCTTTATCTCCTTTAAAATCCATATTCATACTACTATTATCAAAATTAATACTAATATTATTATTTATATTTGAATTATCATCATTAAGATTATTTATATTATTATTGCTACTATTAATACTAATAATATTACTTTGATTAATATTATTATTATTTTCATTATTATAATTAGAAATATTATTATTATCATCAATATTTTCATCATTATCAATTTTTTTAATCCAATTTTTACTATTTGCTCTTTCATAAACTACATTATCAATATTAAATTCATAATCTTTTAATAAATTATGTTTATCTTTTATAAAATTAACATATAAATGACTTTTTAAATCACTAACACTTTCATAACCTCTTCTCATTTTTTTTCTAACTAATAAATAATAAGTAGTAGTAATATAATTAAATTCATTTCTTAAAACATTTTCTCTAACATCACTTTTAGAAAAACCCAATTTTTCCATTTGAAAAATAATATCTTCATCAATTGGAATAATATTAATATTAATATTAATTCCTTCATGATAATTATATTTTTTATCAATTAAATTAAACCAAGGATGTTTCAAAATTCCATTTATTTTAATTCTTTTTTTTGGATTAGTTACTAATATTTTTTTAATTAAATCTTTTGCATTTAAAGATAAATAATTAGGAATATTAAATCTTCCTTCAATAATTTTTTTATATAAAAGACTAATATTATTACCATCATTATCATAAAAAGGAAAATTTCCAGTTAACATATAATATAAAATTATTCCACAACTCCAAATATCAATATATAAGCCATTATAATTTTCTCCTTTTAACATTTCAGGAGCTGCATAAAATGGACTTCCACATGGTGTTGATAATGAATTATCATTATTATTATATAAATTAATAATATTACTTTTATTATTTTTATTATTTTTAGTTTTATTTTTATTTGATTTATTATTTGAATTATTAATAGTATTATCATTGTTATTATTGTTATTATAAAAGTTACTTAATCCAAAATCAATTAATTTTATATTTTTTTCATTTGTAAAAAGAATATTATCTGGTTTTAAATCTCTATGTGATATATTTAATTTATGTATATATTCAACACAAAAAATTAATTGTTGAAAAATATGACATGCTTCTTTTTCATCTAAAGATCTTTTTGATGTTATATATTCTAATAAATCTCTTCCTTGAACAAATTCTTGTATTATATAAATTGTATTTTTATCTTCAATTGTTGAATAAATATTTATTATATTAAAATGATGTAATTTTTTTAATATTGAAATTTCTCTTTCAATTCTTTTTTTATCTGAAAAATTTTTTATTTTAGTTTTATCTAAAACTTTTATCGCAACTCTTTCTTTTGTTAATTTATGAGTTGATAAATAAACAATACTAAAATTACCTTCTCCTAATTTTGACATTATTTCATATTGCTCATTTATTAATTTCTCATTATTATTCGTTTTATTATTTGAAATCGTTTCTTCTTCTTTATTACTCATATTAAAATAAATAAATTATTTTTTAAAATTATTATTATTCAAAATTCAAATTTTCAAATAAAATATTATATTTATATTTTTTAAATAATGTTTAATTTTATTTATATTGTTTTATAATCATTCTTTGAATAGGAAAATTCAGATTTAATTAAAATTATAATATAATAGAAAATAATTAATTATATTACTTTATTGTTGAAATAAAAACAATTTTTATTATTTATTTTTTATTTATCAATAGATTTTTGATTTAATATCTTTCTATAATTATATTATAAGATTTAAAAAATCTATTTTAATTCAAAAATAAAAAAAATTTGATTTAAATATGTATAAAATTAATATATTATAAAGAACTATTTATTAAAGTATTTCGAATATTGATATTATATAAAAATAACTTTATTTAATTTTAATTTTTTTTGATGTTCTTAATTATAAAGAAATAGTAGTTAGTTGTTACTAAAATAAAAAAAATGTATATGTTTTTTTGAAGTAAGTCAATAAAAAAATAAAAAAACTCTTAATTATAATAATATGAATAATATAATGATTCATGAAAATAAATTCTTAATTTTAAAAAAAGCTTAAATAAAAGAATATATTTTTATCTTTTTATTTTTATTTTATAAAAAAATTTCAAAATTACTTTGTTATATAATCAATTTGGTCTTTTATTCTTCTAATTAAGGAAATAAGATAAAAAATTTATTTTGAAGAAATAAGAAAAAAATTTAAAATTTTTCTTTAGAATGACTAAAAGATAATATTTATATATTAATAATAATATAAATTTATTTTAATGAAAAAATAAAACATGTTTACAAAAAGGAAAAAATCTGCCTTAACATTTTTTATCATTTATAAAAAAATTATAAAAATTTAAGATTGATTTATATAATATTCAGAAAAATTGACAGTTTAAAAAATAATATTATAAAATTATATTGTTAAAATTAATAAAAATAATTCTTATAATAAAAGAAAAGAAATTAGTGATTAAATTCAACCACATAAATTAAATATATAAAAAAATTAGAAATAACAAAAATTAGTATATAAAATATAGATCATATAAATCTATATATCTTAAATAAAATATTACAAAATAATAAGTAATATAATCATTAACTCAATATTACAAAATTTAAATAAAATAACCAAATAAAAAAATAAATATAAATGAATAATCAATAATTAATTTAAAAAAGTTTCCTATCGTCAAATTTTTTTTGTTAAAAAACTAAAAAAAAAATATTTCAAATAATATTTCATTAATAATGAATTATGAATAAAATTAAGGATGCAATATATTGATATTTCATAATATATTAAGAATATAATAAGTTTAAAAAATAAAAATATACATTATATTAATAGAATAATTTAAGTATTATTTTTAATAGAACAAATAAATATATATTCACAAATTCATAATTAAACCATATTCTAAATTCACAAACACAATAAAAAATAAATATTCCCTTAATAAAAAAAAGAACTTTTCAAAACAAAAAAAATAAACAAATAAATTTAAAAAAAAAAAGTGAAAATAAAAACCTCAAAAAAAAAAAAGAATAAAAAGAATAAAAAATGGAACCTAAAAAGCGTCGTAACAGGCGTGAAAAAACTCCTCAAACTACAATAGACCCATCATCATTACTAATATTTGGAGGTCGTTTTCAAAGTCGTAAATCCTTATTATTAGGAACAGGAACCTTTGGAGAAATATATATAGGATTAGACACAATACAAAAAGAATACGTTGCAATAAAAGTAGACAAATCATCATTAAAAGGAAAAGAACCTCAATTAGAAAATGAAAAATCAATATTAGATTTTTTTTCAGACTCAGAAGGTTTTCCAAAAATTTTTGATTACGGAGCATATTTAGATTCATTTTATCTTGCAATGGAATTATTAGGACCATCATTAAATGATTTATACAATTTTTGTAAGAAAAAATTTTCTCTTCAAACAATTTTATTAATTTCTATTCAAATGATTGAAAGAATTGAAGAATTTCATAAAAAAAATTTTATTCATAGAGATATTAAACCAGAAAATTTTACTATTGGATTAGGAAGTAAAAGTAATATTATTTATTTAATTGATTTTGGTTTAAGTAAAAAATTTAAAGATAAAAAGACAATGGAACATATTTTATATAGAGAATTACATGAAATGATTGGAACTCCAAGATATGCTTCAATTAATAATCATTTAGGAATTGAATTAAGTAGAAGAGATGATTTAGAAAGTATTTGTTATGTTTTAATTTATTTTATGAAAAAAAAATTACCTTGGCAAAATGTTTTAGGAAAAAATCAAAAAGAAAAATATAAGAAAATATTAGAAAAAAAATTAACAGTTCCTATTGAAGTTTTATGCAGAGATATACCAAAAGAATTTTTAACTATGTTAGATTATTCTAGAAGTTTAAGATATGATGAAAGACCTGATTATGATTTTTTAAAAGGAATTTTAAAAGAATTATTATTTAGTGTTTATTATGAAGATTTTGTTTTTGATTGGATTGAAAATCCAAAAGGTTTTGATGGAAATAAAATTGAGAATAATAATAATTCAGATATTAATTTAAATGATGAAGGAGAAATTAAAAGAAAAAAAACTGGAGCTTTTAAAAAAAGCAATGAAAGTAATCTTTTAATTCAAAGTCAATTAAGTGAAAATTTAAGTGAAGAAGATGAAAATTCAGATTTTCATTCTTCTAATAAAGATTCTAATAATAATAATAGTAGTGAAGATAGAAAAAATTTATCTAAGAAAAATAATAATATTAATAGTAAAAATAGTAATATTAAAAATTCTACTATTCTTTCTGAATCTAAACTATTTCTTAATAGTAATGCTGAAGATAATTTAATTGATTTTTTACATATTGTTAATGCACCATATGATCCTAAGTTAAATAATATTAAAATGACTAATGTTACTAAGAAATAAAATTTAATATTTTTTTATATTTATTATTTTTTTTATTTCTTTTTTTTAGTTTTTATAATTAATTAATTTATAATGATTATTAGATTTATTTTTGTATTTCTTTTATTTTTTAAATTTACAATTGGAAAAATTGAGGAAGAATTAAAATATATTAAAAATTATATTGAAAAAGATTTATATAAAGAAGTTCATAATATAGAAGAAGATGTTACAATTATGGAAAATTGTCAAGCAAATAAATTAATTTATTTTATTCCAATTTGTGAAGAAAATAACACCAAAGATAATTCAATATATTATTCTAAATGTTTAGTTTCAGGAATAATGAATTTATTTTTCACAAATACAAGTACCAAACAAATTATTTCATTAAATAATATTATTTTTGATATTGTATATGAAAAACTTATTTTTACAATAGATAATAAAAATAATACTTTATCATTTAATTTTATTTTACAAAATAATTCTTATGATATGAATTTAAATAAATCAGAATTTGAAAATACAAGTTTTAAAAATTATTTTAGGTCTTTTGAATCAAAAATTGAAATTAATTTTTCAAATAGATTTAAAGAAATATTATATGAAATTAAAAATAACAATAAAAAAGAAGAATTTAATGCAATATTATCATTATATTTTTTAATAAAACCTTATATATATGAATTAGTTTTTATTTCAAACAACACAGAAACAATTACTTATTTCAAACCATTCAATTATAAATTAATGAATGCTATTGTTATAAAAAATAAATTAAAAGCAGAAAAATTAATAATTTATGCCGAATATTCTATTAATTATGATTTAAATTATAATGAAGTTGAAATTATTTTTGAAAATTTTTGTTATGAGGAAAAAAAAATGACAAATTCAAATCAAACTGTAAATGATATAAAAAATAAAAAAAGATTTAATTCAGAGATGACAGATTTCATTATTTATAAAATTAATAAAGGCATAGATTACGCTTATAAGGAATATTTTAAAAAATCATGAGACATTTATAAATAAAAATCAAATTTAAAAATATTAAATTTAAGTTCAATACTAAAATTAAAAGTAATTTAAAATAAAATATATAATAATATTTTATTTACTTAATTATATTTGAATAAAAAAAATTTATAAAAAGAAATATTTTTTAAAAAAAATTCATTTTAAAATATTATGAAAAAATTTTTTTTAAAAAGATTGCGACAACCGGGACTCGAACCCGGGTCACTTGCTTGGAAGGCAAATATCCTAACCACTAGACTATTGTCGCTTTCAAATAATTATAATATTTTATTATATAAATTATAGATTTTATTTTAAATTAAATTTTTTATAATTTTAAAATAAGATTTTATATAAATTTTTAATTTATAAAATATTTTTTGTTTTATTAAAAAAATTAATTTTATAACATTATTTTTATAAATAAAAAATAATTTTAGAATATATATTTATTCAATTTAACAAAGAAGACAAAGAGGAAATTTCCGTAATTATTTTATAAAATAAACAAAAATTAATTTATATTTTATCATAAATAAATCAATTAAAAATGAAAATTGATTATTTTCACAAAAATTTCATTTAATAAATAAAATAATTGAAAAAATAAAGATTGAGAGCTTATAATATTTTTTTTATAGAATACATTATTTTTCATTCAATAAAATATTTAAATATGAAAGTAAAAAAAAAACAATTTAGATATATATTTTACAATTTAATTAAATAAAATTATTTTATTTTTACTTCATTCATATTTTCATTTTATTCATATCATCATTTTCTTCATAAAAAGAATTATAAAAACATTTAATATTTTCATCAGGATTTAATTTTAAAATATTATCAATATTCCTAAAATAAAAAAATTCTAAAATTAAAGGAAAATCAACCGCAACTATAATTAATCTAACTTTTCCATTATTATAAGGATTAAAAAAAATTACTAAATATCTTTATATAATTTTAAAAAATTTTTGAAATAAAATTAAAATAACCTTAGCAAAAAAGTAACAATTGACTATATAAATAGTGGTGTAAAATACATTTTTAAATTTAAAAAAAAACTTTTTCCTTTCTTGAATAATAATTTGATAATTTAAACCAATTTGAATAATTTTAAATTAGTTTAAAAAGAGGTAAAATTGAGTAATTCCAATAATAAAAAAGAAATAAAAACTCAAAAAGTTGAATCTAATAAAGAACTAATAAAATAAAATCAATCATCTTTATTTTTTCTATATAAAAATATTAATAAAAATAAATTTAAAATATGTGATCATCCAGTAGAAAAAAATTTGTTTAGAAAATATCTAATAACAAAAATTTAATTGATCTGTATGGTTTTTTATATTTTCTTTTTATTATTAATATCATAAAAGAAATTATTCCTAATATTATTTGAATTAAACAACAAAAATTTTGTAATATTTTTCATTTTCCTTTTTCAACTATATTAAAATAGGAATTTTATTAACATTCGATATTTGAATTTTGTTTTGATTTTGATGACATTAATTTTTTTTAATGTTTTAAATTTAATTTTTAACAACAAAAAATTAAAAATAAAATATTTTTGATTTGAATTTATTTTATTGATGAACAATTGGAAAAAATATATGATTAAATATTATAAAAAAATAAATATATTTTTTTTTGATGAAATATT
>JAJMZS010003639.1:0-10903 GCA_023807205.1 Isotricha prostoma | reverse complement strand
ATTTCTAATGAAAAATTATTTAAATTTATTTCTTTATAATATTCAGGATTATTAATATTAATTAATATATTAGATAAATAATTTGTTATATTAATTATATCTTTATTATTATTTTGAAATATGTTATTATTTTGATGAATATATTGAATATAAGAATGAATTATATTTATTATATTTTTTGATTTATTATATTGATAAATACAAAATTTTTTATTATTTAAAAAATTAGTTTGAATATTTTCATTACTTTTAGATTGGATTTTATTTGAAAAATTGTTAACAGCATCTAATAATAAAAATGAATTACTATCTTTATTATAATTTTCTTCATTTATTATTAATTTTATTTTATCACAATATATAAAATTCATTAATAATTTTCCATATTGAATTATTGAATCTACGTCTTTTATTTTTTCATTTTCTAAATAATTATAATCAAATAAACTATTTAATATTTCAAATTGTTCATTTAAACAATAAGTTTCTGATAATATATTATTTATTAATTTTATATCAAAATTTATATTTTCATTTAAAATTTTATTATGATTAATAATGAATTTTTGATAATTGTCACTGAAAAATTTTACTTGTAAATTATTAATTAAATATTTTAAATTTTCTAATTCATCTTTATTTAATTTTGATTTATAATTTATATAAATAAATTTTATTAATTTTATTGTTTGTTTTTTTAATAAATAATACTCTTCATTTATTATAAATACTTGGAATGAATCAATGAATTTTATTAGTTCATTACTTAGTGAAATTAATAAATTTGATTCATTTGTTATTTTATCAAAAGAATTTTCATTATTTATTACTTTTAAGTAGATTTGAAAAATTAAAAAATTTATCATTATGTTATTTTTATTTGATAACATTTTTAGTGTTTCTAAATTTTCATTTGTTAACATATTTTCTTTATTTAAACAATTTAAACAATTTTTTAAATATTCACAACATTTTGAAATATCATAAAATTCATTATATGCTTTTGATAATTCTTCTTTGAAATTAATATTCATTATAATATTTAAATATATTTATATATTATAAAGAAATATTAAAAAAATTTAATAAATTAAATTAATTAAATAATATTTTAATTGAAATAAATCACTAAATTTTTTTTTTATTAAAATTAATTTTGAAAGAATATTTTCTAGAATTATTAATGGCGATTAATATTATAAATATTATTTTTTATATATTAAAACTGAATATAAAAAATATTTAATTATAAATGTTGAAAAAAAAAAAAATCAAAAAAATAGAGTTCAATCAGGAAGATATAACTTTCAAATAACAGAAAGTTTAAAATTTGAAGGAAATAAACAAAAAGAAGAAAAACCATCAGAAATAAAATTAAATTTAGGAGCAAATGCATATTATCCAAAAAAAAATATAAATCCACTAACTCAATCACAAGAATATATTCCTAAAACTTATCGAAATCAAAATATGAATAATATTATAATGCAACCAATTCCAAATTATGCATATCAAAATTATCCAAATAATAATTTAAGAAATTCTTATTATCAAAATTTTAATGGAAGAAATAATTTTAATAATAATTTTAATAATAATTTTAATAATGAATATTATGGAAATAATTTAAGATATTCTAATGTTAATAATTATAATCAAAATTATGCAAATAATAATTTACAAAATCAACAACATAGAAGTAATTTAGATGTTAATGCCACAACATTTATGCCTAAAAAAAAAATGGATGTTAATGCCATACCTTTTATTCCTAAAGATATTAAGAAAAAAGAAGAAGAAAAAAAAGAAAAAGAAAAAGAAGATGAAGAAAAAATTAAAAAAGAAAAAGAAGAAAAATTAAAAAAAGAAAATGAGGAAAAAATTAAAAAAGAAAAAGAAGAAAAAGAAAAAGAAGAAAAAAAAGAAGAAAAAGGGAAAGAAAAAAATGAAGAAGAAGAAGAAGAAGAAATAGAAGAAGAAGAAGAAGAAGAAGAAGAAAAAGAAAAAGAAAAAAATAATGAAAATAAAGAAAAAGAAGAAATAAAAGAAGAAAAAAAAGAAGAAAAAAAAGAAAAAAAAACAGGATTAGCTGCTTTATTAGATAGTAATGAAGAAATAAATATTAATAATTCTCATATTATTAAAAATGAAAAAGTTAATACTCCAACTAAAAAATATAATAGAAAAATAAATAATGATAAAAAAATATTTGAAGAAAAAAGAAAATTATTAGAAAAACAAAAAGAAAGAGAAAAAGAAGAGAAAGAAAGAAAAGAGAGAGAAAAAAGAGAAAAAGAAGAAAAAGATAGAAAACAAAGAGAAATTGAAAAAAAAGAAAAAGAAGAAAGAGAAAAAAAAGAAAGAGAAGAAAGAGAAAGAATTAAAAGAGAAAAAGAGGAAAAAGAAAGAGAAGAAAAAGAAAGAGAAGAAAATGAAAGAAAAAAAAGAGAAGAAGAAGAAAATAGATTAATATTAGAAAATAATTATTTCTTAATATCAGAAAAAATGAAAAAAGAAAAAAATAAATCTTTTAAATATAAAATCTCATATATTGAACAATTTAAAAATTGGAAAATATGTAAAGAAACAAAATTATTAAATGAAAAAGTAATAATTCATATAAATAATTTAAAACAAATAACAGATGAAGAAATACCAAAACAAAAAGTTAATGACTTTAAAAAAGGTTCAAAATATAATAAAAATGATTTTAAAAATAAAAAAAGTACTTTTAATGAAAAAAAAGAAATAGCCAATGAATTTCAAAGAGGTGAAAAAAATGAAAATGATATGCAACAATGGGGAAGAAAAGATATATCAAATGAAATAAAATTAGCAGAACAATTTAAAGAAAATTTAGAAAATATAAAAAAAACTGATCCTGTAAAATTTGATTTAACTGAATATTTAAATATTTTAACAGTTGATAATTATGAAGAAACAAAAAAATTAATATTTGAAAAAATCTCTCCTGATGTATCTTTTCAAGAAAAATTTTTAGATGTTTTATTCCAAAAAGCAGTTCATGAAAAAGCTTTTGTTAATATTTATGCTAAATTATGTAAAGAACTTGATAAAGATTTACCTCAAAAATTAAATAAAAATAAAACTAATAATACTAATAATAATACTAACAATACTAATACTACAGTAAATAAAAAAACAACTTCAATTATGAGAAGTAAATTATTAGAAAAATGTAAAGAAATATTTAAAATTGAAAATAATTCTAAATTTGATGAATATATTAAAGTTACTGATCCAATTGAAAGAGAACAAAAATTAAAAAATTTTGTTTTAGGAAATGTTAATTTTATTGGTGAATTAATTAATATACAACTTTTATCTAAAAAAATTGTATTTCAATGTATTGATAATTTATTTAAAAGATGTAATGACCCAAAAACAGATGAACAATTTCGTTTAATTAATTATGAAGCAATTGTTATTTTAATTGATAAATTTGGTACATTAATAAATAATAAACAAAAGAATAAAATTAAAGAAGAAGAAATGAAATCATTTACTGATAAAATTGATAATTACATAACTAAATTAGATTCTATTCAAGCAAATCAAAAAAATCTTCCTGGTCATGTTAAATATAAAATAATTAATTTAATAGAAAAGAAAAAAGATGGTTGGGAAGAAACACAATTAGAAAAAAGTAGAATAGCAATTGGAAAAGAAGAAGTAAGAAAACAATATGAAGAAAGTCAAAAAATTGGTAATATTAATAAAGGAAAAAAATTAACTCAAGAAGAAGTAAATGATAAAATAAGAGAAGATTTAATTAATTGGAAAGATTTTATTGAAGATGGTGAAAAATTAGAAAATTATCAATGGGAAATTATTACTGATTTATATAATAAACATAGTTCTGTTTCAGAATTTTTAACTGGTTTTATTGAAAATTGTATTGATTTTGTACAAAATAAAAATACTTTAAATTATGCTAATAATTATATTTCTGAATTACTTTCTTTTTATGGTGATAAAATTTATAGTGAAGAAAAAGATGAATTAATTAAAAATTCATTAGAATTAATTTCAAATATTCATTATTTAGAGTCAGATAATAAATATTTAATTGATATTTGGGCTAATATTATATTTCAATTAAATCATACAAAAATAATGCCTTATATTGTTTTGAAAAATTTAAGTGATTTATATGATGATGATTTAAAATCTTTATTTTCAGTTTTTAAAAAAGTTATTGAATTAGATAATAGTGCTTATGATATTTTTAGCTCTTTTAAATATGTTAATGATAATAGAGATACTTTTGATAATATTATTGAAGGATAATTATTTGTTATTTTTTTATTAAATATATAAATTTAAAAAATAATTTTTATTAATTGAGAAATAATTCATTTTGTATTTTTGAAATTTTTTTTTTTTTAAAGAATAATTAAAATATTTATTTATTTAATTAAGAAAAAATTAATATTTTTTTATATAAATAAATATTCAAATATAAAATAAAAACTAAAAATTTAAATTTAATTAATTATTATTCTTTTATTTTTTTATTAATTATTATACCAATTTTTAATTTCATCACCATTCATTAATTCATCATTATTATCAATATTATTTTCTAATTTGAATTTTTGATATATTTCATTTAATAACTCTTCATCAATTTCAATATCATGTTCTTTTAAAATATTAGAAAAAATAGTTTTTGTAATTCCATTTATTTGAATATTATTTAAATAAATTTTATTACTATTTTTTTCTATTATTTCTTCAAAATCTTCATTTTTTTCTTCAATAGAATTTTTTAACCTCTTAAATATATCATTTATATTTTCATCTTTTAATAATTTTTTATTTTTTAAATAATTTTCTACATTATAATTAAAAGTTTTTGTATTTTTTTCACTTTTATTATTTAAACTTTTTTTTATTATTTCATTTTCATCAATAGTATTACTATTTATATTGATTTCTTTTGATTTATTATTAGATTTTTTTGAATTTGAATCATTTAAATTTGAATTACTCTTTATTGAAATTTTACTATATGAATTATTTTTATTTGAACTCAAATCATTATTTTTTATTAAATTTTCAATTATTGAATAATTTAAATCCATAATTGAATGATTTTCAGGAACATCTTTTTTCATTATATAAAGTAAATATTCTAAATCATCATCATTTATTTCAATTTTTAATTTTTCCAAAATCAAATTAAAATTTCTAAAAGTAATAATATGTTCTTTTTTAGCATCATATTCATTTAATAAAGTAATAATTTCATCAGAATATTTTAATAAACATTTTTTAATATTATTTATTAAAACTTCTTCATTTTCTTTATCATAATCAGTAATATTATCAATTATCATATTTATATGTTCAAAAAATTTATCAACTTCTTCTCCAAATTCATTTAATTTTTCATCAAAATAATTATTAATAATATCAACATCATTTGGTAAACTTGATTTCATATTATTTATTAATAAATCTGTAAATGGTTTAAATAGTTCTTGTTTTGAAACTTCTCCTTTATTTTCTAAATCATTATATATTTTTTGAACTTCGTTTTTTAAATAATCAATTTTAACATTATTTCCTTCTAAATTCTTTTTTATTACATGAGGAATATTTTTTGGCTCTTCATCAACTTCTGGAATTGGATTATTTATTTCATAATTTAAATCATTATCATTTATTTCATTATTATTACTATAATTGCTATTTTTTCTACTACTATTATTATTACTATTTTTATTATTACTATTATTATTACTATTATTATTACTATTTTTATTATTACTATCATTATTACTATTATTATTATTATTATTATTATTATTATTACTATTATTATTATTACTATTATTATTATTACTATTATTATTATTACTATTACTATTATTACTATTACTATTATTATTTATTATATTTTCATTTTTAAGGGGTATATTTCCAGTTATTTTATTCCCTATTGATGCTATTATTGGAATTGTACTATCACCTATAAATGTTGTTTTATAAGTTTCTTCTAATTTTCCTGATGGTTTTTCTTTTATTTGTTGTGAATTAATATTTATTACTCCATTTTGATATCCTCCATCATTTAATATTTTATCTATTGAATAATTATTTTTTATTAAAAAATTTTCATATATAGAAATTTTAATTTGATTTTCTTTAATTATATTTTTTAATAATTTAATTTTTTCATTTTCATTATTTTGATTTTCAATACTTTTAAATTCATTTATATTATTAGGTTTTTTTATAAAAATATTATCTTTATCATTTTTTTTATTATTATTTAATTTTGAAAAATTTTGAATTTCTCTTGATGCTTGTTCGTATAATCTTTTATATTCATTTAATTGTTCTTGAATTTTATTTATTTTTTGATTATTATCATTTACCTTCATTATTTCATATTCTTTTGATTTTTTTTCATTTAAATATTTTTCATTAGAAATTTTTAATTTTGATAATTCATGTTTTAATGTTTTATTTTCTTTTATTTTTTTATCTAAATTTTCATTTATTTGATTAATCTGCTTATTTAAATTTTTAATATTTTTACTTAATTCTTCATTTTTTTTTTGAATTGAATTTATAATAATATGTTGCTCTCCAAATTTAATTTTATATTCTTTTAAATTATCATTTTCAATAGTAGAATTTTGAATTAAATTTTGACCATTTAAATATAAATTTTTCATTTTATCTAATTCATTTTGTAAAACTTGAGTTTCAATTTGAAATTCTTTAATTTTTGTAATTTTAATATTTGCTTTTAAAATTTCATTTTCTTCACATTTCTTTATATAATTATTTTTCATTTCATTATATTTTTCTTTAATTAAAGAAATAATATTTGATTCTTTTCCTTTTTCTAAATTTTCTTTATGACCTATTTCAGTAATATTATCATTAATACAATCTTCAATAAGTTTATCTTTTTTTTTTAATTCTAAATCTTGTTGTATAATTTTACTTTTAGATTGATCTAATTCTTTATTTAATTTATTAACTAATATTTTTAATTGAACTGTATTTTCATATAATTGTTCTTTTTCAATTAATTTCCCCATTCCTTTTGAAATTTTTGAATTAATTGGCATTGAAAATTTTATTTTATGAGTTTTTATAAATAATTTATTTTTATTAATGAATGGATATCTTTGTCTTACTGAAGTTGGTCTTTTTATTAATATTAATCTTTTTTGTTTTTTATTTATGTCATATGAATTGTTTAATGTTAAACTAGACTTAGTACTCATTTTTTAATTAATAAAATTTTTTTTATTTATTGTATAATTATAAGTTATGTTTGTTTTTAAAAA
Source organism: Isotricha prostoma (assembly GCA_023807205.1). Taxonomy (NCBI): domain Eukaryota; phylum Ciliophora; class Litostomatea; order Vestibuliferida; family Isotrichidae; genus Isotricha; species Isotricha prostoma. The sequence goes on along the minus strand of JAJMZS010003639.1, from coordinate 3,569 downwards.
ATAAATAATTTATTTAATTGAATAGTATTTCTTCTATATTTAAAAAACAAAGTCATAATTAAATAATTTTTATTTATTCTTTAAATTTTTGATTATTATGTTATATTTATAATTTCAAATATAATTTAAAGTTCTATTAATAATATGGTGATTAGGGATTAGGCCCAATACCTAATCACTAAATTCAATATTGTTTTATAATTGTTTTTACTATTATTTAATAATAAATAAAAATAATTAACTAATTTAATATAATTAATTTAATTAAAAGCTTTTTTGCATTCTTTTACAAATAATTCTCCTTCACGATATATAGAAACCATATTTTCAAATTTACATATACTCCCTGAATTAATATCTTGTTGAAGTATAATTACATATATCATTTTGTTATCTATATTTACATTTTGTATTTCGACAACTTTAAAAGGAGTAAAGGGAATAAATAATACTTCTTTTTCATTTTTATAATTTGATAATTTTTCTGATTCAACATCAACATTATTTCCTGAAGTATTAATTGTTATTAAAGCATTAGCATTATTTGAATTATCTATAAATTCTTTTGATATTTTTAAAATCTTTCGAACAAGACCAAAATGAAGAATTATACATTATTTTTCCAGGTTTTATTTCATCTATTAATTCTTTAGTTAAAACTGTTCCTCTGTGAACTATACCTTGATAAGAGAGCAATTCTTTATTATTAATTTCCTTTTCAAGAAGGGCAACCATTAATAAAAAAGGAGAAATTTTTTTTGGTTCTCCACTTCTTAATGCTTTATTTAAAATTGAATAAAAAGACTCTTTTTTTTCATTCTCTTCAATCGTATATATAAAAATGAATCTTTTAGCTAATAAAAATCAGGTCCCAATGCAGATGTTCCACTGAGAAAAAAAAGATTAAAATATTTATTGAATAATAAATCTAACAATGAATTTTCTTTATAAAGTGTAATTATATAAGAAACATAGTCACCTAACTCAAGTATATCATTCATAATTTTTGAAACAAATTTATTTTTAATGAGATCATCATGCCCTTTTTCAATCAATGCCCAACCTTTATTTTTTGCATTAATAGATTTTTCACCAATTATTAATTTTAAAGATTTACATATTTCTAAATTTAACTTGTTCACTTCGTTTATTTTTTCAATCCCAGTATTAGGAAACCACTCATTTATCAATCTTATTAATTGATTTTGATTATTAATTAAAAAAACTGGAATAAAAGAAGCATAGATCAAAGGAATTTTATAAATTAAATGATTATTATTATTTTCTAAATAAATGACAGCACAAAAAGTGATTCCTAATTCTATTGAAATTATATGCAATTGAGAATAATACTCAACTAAATCATTTAAGGTTATTATAATTATAAAATCAAATTTCCAATAATAATCTTTCTTCATATGGCATTCTAATATTTCTTTAACTTCTTTATTAAAAGTTAGATATATTGATGAATTGATTTTCATTTTGGATTCAATACTTTTTATTCTTTGCTTAAAACTTTCATTTCCAAAAACAATAATATTAATATTTTGATTAATTTTTTTCATATCATTTAATGTTAATAATAATTTATTATTGTCAGTCTTCAAACTCATTACAGCAGACGTAAATTCAATAAATTTTCTTTCAAAAAGTATAGAAGAATAAAAATATGTATAAATTTTAAGTTTTTCTTGATCAATCTCATCTCTATATATTATTCTAAAAAAATATTTTAAACAAAAATCAATGCCCATGAAATATCTAATAAATATGTAATATTTAAAATAATATCAAGAAGTTTCATAGGTTTTGAAAATATAATTAAGAATAAAAATATGTAATTCTTTTATTTTTTCTTTTCCATCTATTAAAATATTATTTTTATTATTTAGAGAAATAATTAAATCATATAATGAAGCTTTTATATATTTATATTTATCTCTTAGCAAATCATAATCTATTTTATTATCCATTATTTTTAATACTTCTTCATAAGAAAGAATTTCGATGAAAAATGGGCATTTTTCTATATATAAATGTAAAATAGTTAAATTTTCCAAAAATGAGCAAAAATCATTTAATTCATTTTTACCTTTATTTCCTATAATTTTTAGTATAAAATTTGATTTTGAAAATTCCAATATATTTAAAAATTCTTTTCTATTATTCTTAAAATAATTAATCATTCTTATGCAAAATATTTTAAATTTATTCTTACATTGAATTATAGTATTCAAAATATCATTGTATTCTCTTTTGAAAGAATTTAATAAGCGTTCAGTATATCTATTTGTATCAATTTTTTCATTTTTAAATATTAAATATGATATTTTATTCTTACTGTTTTCAAGTCCATAATTGTATTCAGGAAAAACATAAGGTTTATTAATTTCTTTTAATAAATTAAATAGTTCATTTTGTGTTGTGACGATCCCTCTAATTTTACTGAAATTTTTCACCCAATCTTTATGATATTCTGGGTTTAAACAAAAAATTATAATTGAATTAATTGATTATTATCATGTATTTTTGGTATTAATTTTTTACCATTTTTTCCATATGAAAATAAATTCTTCAACACTATTAAAATTATTAAAATAATTAACAATTGAATCAATGTATAACCCTCTTATTACATCAACTTTTCAAAAGCTTTTTGAAATATTTTGCAATCATTAGAAAGGTTAGGGTATTAAAATAATTAAAAGAATTTGCAACTTTTCTATAAAAATCTAAATCTTTTTCTTCTATTTGAATATCAGTTGGCAAAGATGAATCTTGATCTAATTCTACAAAAGTACGTTTATCTCCCAATATCTGCTCCTGATCATATTTAAAAGAAAATCTTTTGTTTTGTCTATTATCTATTATTTGAGTATTATAGCATCCCATTAAAAAATTATTTAAATAATAAAATATGGGCTTAAAAAATAATTTATTTTATATATTTTTATATATATGCCAATTTGAGTTATATTCAAATTTAAATGGGGTTGGGCTTAATGGGGATTGGGGATTTAATATAAAAAATAATTCTTTAAGTAAAAATTATAAAAATAATAATAGTAATAATAAAATAAATGAACAATTAAATATAAATGATATAATTATAAATAATTACAAAAGAAAAGATGCAATTTATAAATAGTAAGCCATTTATTAATATGAATTATAACTATAAAAAAATAAAACTGAATTAATTTTAGGACAAAGTGCTATTTTTAAAAATCAAAATGTATAGATATTAATCTATTTGGAAAAAATGAAAATAATAATGATTATATCAATGCCTATAATGATAATATAAATAATAAAAATGTATTCAATAAAAAAATGTAAATTATAAAAGTGAAAGCAATGATTTTTTTAAATTATATTTTAATTATTTAAATTTAGTTATTAATATGGAAGATGATGATTGGATTTATGGAGGAAGATATACTTATGATGATAGGAATGATAGAAATGAAAAAAAATAAAAAGACTAACAAGAAAATTAATAAATTAGATGAAAAATTAAAACAAATAAGAGAAGAAAATCAAAAAGAAATTGATAAATATATGTT
>JAJMZS010003638.1:0-10941 GCA_023807205.1 Isotricha prostoma | reverse complement strand
ATTATGATTCTCCTGTTGCTTTACAACAATGCATTGTGTCGAAACAGATACTTCCATCTCCACACTATCAAATGATGTTGTAAAGGTTATGAGGAATATTAAGATTAGGAATTTGGATTGCATTTTTTTTTATTTTTTATTTTTTTTTTTTTGGTTATTTATATTATTTTTATTTTTTTTTTGTTGTTATTGATTTTTATTAGAGTAAACTATTATTTTTATTTTTATTTTTATTTTTTTGATTGTTTTTAAATAAAATTATTCATTTTTCTTATTTTCATTTTTTTATTATTTAAAATTACTAAAATAAGATAATTCATTAATGTTCATTTGATATTAAATTATTTTTGAATTATTTTATTATTATAAATTAAAATATAATTATCATAAACTAAATCCAAAATTCCCACTTATCATTTATCAAAATTTATAGTAATAAATTTGATAATTTAAAGAAATTAAAGAAAAGCTTAATTAAACATACTATTAATATTATATTTCTTTTTTATTGGAACTGTATTAATTTTTCCTTTATATCATTATCTAATTTTAGATTATCTCCTAAATCACTTTTAATTTTTTTAACTATTTTAATAATTTTTCTTTTTCAATTTACTCTATTTTAATTATATAATTATCTGATTCCTTTTTTTATTTGTTAAGTTAATTTATAAAGTCCGTTTATTTGTCTATTATATTTATGACTTTAATTATTATTGATTTCATATTTTTTATTGTTTAAAAAATATTATAAAATATTTTCCTTTTTTATTAAAAATAAAAATAATTAATTGAATAAAAATGGGAGCATGTGATTTCAAAAGAAAAAAAGTTGTAGTATTTAATCCAAAGAAAAGTACGATGTCATTGCCTTTACAAGAATCAATTCAATATTTTAATTCAAAACTAAATTTATCCAACACTTCAGACTCAATAATTAATAATATTAATGAAAAAAAAAATAAGAATGATTTCAATTTAGAAAAAAACAAAAAAAAAAAAAATTTAAATGAAAAAAGACAAATTTATAAAAATCCTAATATAAAAGAAGATTATATATTTAATGAAAATGATCTTTCAAATTATAAATGTAGAAATAATGATGCCTGTAATTATTTTTTTCAATTTTTTGAAAATAAAGAAAATACTAAATTTAAAGAACATATATATACAAAATGTAAATATAAAAAATTTTATTGTATAATATGTAAAGATATAATAAATAAATTTGAAGATATATCATATCATAATTGTTTTACAGGAAAAAATAAATTAAATTCATTGTGTTATTGTCATCCATTTCGTAATTGTATAAATTGTGGAAAAACTTTAATATGGAATAATAATATAAATAATAAAAATAATAAAAATTATAAAATCGAAAATAATAAATACAATAAAATATTAAATAAAATAATTAATGATAAACAACAAAATAATAAAACAAAAAATAAAAAAGAAAAATATTGTTTTCATTTATTAAAATATCATGAAAAAGAAAATTATTATTATTACTGTGATAATTGTAATAAATTAATATGTGAAACTCATGCGCCTCCTCCAATAAGTAGAGTATGTGGTTGTGGAGAAAAATTAAAAGGTGGAATAATACAAAAATGTTCTATTTGTAAAATTGAAGGTGGAATTGGATGGTATTGTAATATATGTTTTAATGGTATTGAAATATGTGAAAATTGTCTTGAGGAATTTAATGAAATTTATTTTGGTCCAATTTAATTTTTTATTTAAAAAACAGATATTTTGATCGTAATTTATTGGGAAATTATTTTGTTTTTATTTTATTTATTATAGTTGTTAATTTTAGATTTAAAATAATTTATAATCTTTAATATAATAATATATAAATTTTTATTTTTTTATTTTTTTTTTATACTTCTTTTTTTTTTTAATTTGTTTTATTTACAAATTCATTTAATCTTTTTGTTTTTTCAATAAATTCAGGTTCATCTTCTTTTAAAACCCATTCATTAAATATAACATTAGATTTTCCATCCATTAATACTAATTTAATTTTTAAACTTGACATTTCTTCATTAAGTTTTTTTTTTAAAAGAACAAACTCTTGAATATCAAATAAAGGATATTCTTCTTTAATAAATCTTGAAAATAAAGGAATCATAGATTTTTTTTCCATAATAAGAGCTTTTTTTTCTTTACTTAATTTAACATAAATTCCATAAGGAAAAGCACCAATTATAAAAAAAAATATACCAAAAATAATAAAAACAAATATACTATTTAATTTAAAATAAATAATTGAACAAACTAAAATTATAATTGTAAATATTATAAATGTATAAAAAATTATTGGCATATATTTATGTATTATAAAAAAATAATCTGTAATTTGAATTTGTTCTAAATATTCATAATTTGGTTCATGAATTCCTATACTTTGTGTTAATTCTCTTGGTTGTTCTATTTCTTCTTTATTTTCAATAGGTGAATCACTTTTATTTTCTGATGATACTAATGAATCAGGATCTTCCATTTTTTTTATATTTTAATTTTTTTTTAATTTTTTTATTAATTTATTTTATTTAATATATTTAAAGTTTATCTTTTTTAAATCTTTAAAAGAAGCTAAAATATTTTATTTAACATATAATGCATCTTTATATATAATTGACTTTTAATTTATTAAATTTTATTATGAAGATTTATAATTTTTTATTTGATATTATATTGGATTTATTGTTATTATAGAAGAATTAAAAAATAATTAATCTATATTAAATTTATACGAATATATAAAATGTTTCATTGTAATATATAATATTTAAACACTTTGATATTTTTTTTATTAAATAATCATATATTTTACATTACATATATATTAAATTCATTGTTGCATTAAATTAATAAATTTTTGTTTTATTTTTACAATTTCAAATTGAATTTTATTAACTTTAATAAAATCTTTTATATATATATAAGTCTTAATTGAACTTAACTTTTTATTATTTGAAATTTTCTTTTCTATTTTTTGAAAATTCAATAATTCATTCACAGAAAAAAAATTATATTTTTGTAGTTTTTTTTTCTGGATATATTTTTGAGAAGAATCATAAAAAGAATCATTAGAACATTGAATTTTACTGTTAAAATTTATATCATTAGAAGTATTATTTTGTTTCATTTTTCGTAAATTAAAAAAAAAAATATAAATAGTTTTTTATTAACATTATTTATTAAAAATTAAATCAAAATAAAATATTAATAACATTATTTGAATAAAAAAAAAAACAAATAAAAATATTAACAAATAAAATGACTTCAACATTTGTTGATATAGATAATCTACAATATTTTGAAAAAGAAGTAGGAAAAACTTTTAGTTCGTAAAATAAAATTTATATAATTAAAATTAATAGAACAAAAATTTTATATGTATGGACCTTTACATTAAATACTCATTATCATAGAGTAGAATTTTACAATTCAAAAATAAGTGGAAAAAAAAAACTTTGTTTAGATAGTCAACAATTAGTATTATATGATAAAAAACAATCATATAATTTTAGATATTCATTTAAAATTGATAATGTAAATTTTGAAGTAATTCAAATTGATGATGAATACTTTGATTTAAGAATAGATAATAGAAAATTTGAATCATTATTAAATGATTATAGAACAGGAAAATTAAAAAGAATAAAAGAAGAAATTTTAAGAAAAGAAAAAGAAAGAAAATTAAGAGAAGAAAGAGAAAAAGAAGAAAAAGAAAGAAAGAAAAAAAAAAAAGATGAAATTCCTTATGAAGAAGATGAATATAATAGAAGAGCTCTTGCTTTAAATAATGGAATTTATTTTGATGGAAATCAAGGACATTTTGATTATTCAGGAGGAAATAGTAAAAAAATTAATAATTATCAACATGAAAAAAAAGTCAAACCTGATAAAATTATTGATGAATTTGGAATTAATCAAATTAAAAATAATTTAAATAGTACTAAAGAAAAAAAAAATAATCAAGATACTTTTAATATGAATAAAAATATTTTAAATAAAATTGATGTTTTTGGAGGAATTAGTGATAATAATTTATCTGGGGGTAATTTTGGACAAATCAATCAACAAAATCAACAAAGAAATGCACAGTTTAATTTTCCTGATAATAATAATAATTTTCAACAAAATCAAATGTTTAATTTTCCTGATAATAATAATAATAATAATAATAATTTTCAACAAAATGTTAATTTTAATTTCCCTGATAATAATAATAATATGAATATTAATAATCAACAATTTAATCCAAATAATAATATGAATAATCAAAATATAAATCAAAATATGATGAATAATCAAAATATAAATCAAAATAATATGAACAATCAAAATATGATGAATAATAATCAATTTATGCAAAATATGAATAATAATCAAAATAATATGAATAATCAAAATATAAATCAAAATATGATGAATAATCAAAATATGAATCAAAATAATATGAATAATCAAAATATAAATCAAAATAATATGAATGTGAATCAAAATATGAACCAAAATAATATGAATAATCAAAATATGATGAATATGAATCAAAATATGATGAATAATCAAAATATGATTAATAATCAAAATAATATGAATATGAATCAAAATATGATTAATAATCAAAATAATATGAACAATCAAAATAATATGAATATGAATCAAAATAATGTGAATATGAATCAAAATATTATGAATATGAATCAGAATAATTTTAACATGAATCAAAATATGAATATGAATCAAGATAATAAGAATATAAATCAAAATATTAACATGAATCAAAATATAAATATGAATCAGAATAATTTTAATATGAATCAAATGAATATGAATCAAGATAATATGAATATAAATCAAAATATGAATATGAATCAAGATAATATGAATATAAATCCAAATAATAATATGAATCAAAATATAAATATGAATAATCAAAACTTAATGGATCAAAATAATTTCCAACAAAACCCTAATACAATGAATCAATATTCTCAAAATAATGGAAATTATACAAATATAAATAATCAACAAATGATTCAAAATAACAATAATGAATTTTTCCAAATTAATGAAAATAATCAATTTCAAAATAACCAAATTAACAATAATTTACAAGACCTAAATTCAAATATGGAAAATCAAAATATTGAGAATAAAAAACCAGAACCAAAAAAAGCAAATACATTCAAAGTAATTAATTATATTTAACAATTTCTTAGAATGAAATAATGAAAACTGGTTTAGTTGATTTAGATAATCTTTTTGGAAATTCTATACCAAAAAAAACAGCTTCAAATTCTATTTCAAATAATCAAAATTCATAGTAAATTATTTTTTATAATTTTATAGTAATTATATGGGAGATATGAATAATAATATGAATATAAATATGGGAATGGATATGAATATGAATAATAATAATATGAATATAAATATGGGAATGGATATGAATATGAATAATAATAATAATAATTATAATTATGATATGAATAATAATGATAATCAAAATATTTCTACACCTTTTGATTTTTAAATATATGTTATAATTTTATAATATGTTTCTTTAGTTAAATTTATTCTTTAAAAAATAAAAACTATTTATTTTTTTATATATTTATTATTTTATTTACTTATATTAAAAATATTTTTTATCTATTTTTACTAAATTTTTCATAATATATATATCTCAGTAATTAAAACATTATGTTTTTATTATTATAAAATAAATGACCATTAATACAATCTAAAAAATAAAAAAGAAAAATAATTATTGACAATTACATGTACATAAACTTTTATCAATATTTTTTTGAATAGGAATATTCTTTTCCATTTGTAATTCTTTTTTTACCTTTCTATTAAAATTATTTCCTCCATTTACTCTTGCAGTTTTCAAAGGTTTAACTGTAAATTTATCATCTTTAAAATTCATTTCTTGTCCAATACTTTCATCATCAATTGTATCTGCATCAGTAATTTCTTTATTATTATTATTTACTCTTACATAATAATTTTTTAGATTATTTAAAAAATAATTAGTTTTATCATTTGAGAAATCATTATTTAAATCATATTCAATTTTTAAATCATTTATTATTGAATCATATTTATCATTAAAGTCTTCATTAGGATCAAATTCTTTTTCTAATAATAAATTTAAACTTGAATTTAATTCTTTTATTTTTGATTTAGAATCATTTATGTTATCATTTAAAATTTTATGATATTCATTTAATATTATGTTTATTAATTTTAAAAATTTATGATAATTTGTAGATTTTTTTTGAGATATTACTAAATCATTTTCAAGAATTTTTAATTTTAAAAATTGATTATTTTTAGTTTCTAAATCTTTATTCATAATTTCTTCTAAATTTTTTTTATCATCATTTATTTTTATTTCTTTATAAATATTTTGAATATATTCAAATATTATATCAAAGGGGTTTTGAAACGATTTTTCATTGGATAAAAAATTTTCAACCCTTTTTTTGATTAATTGAAGTTCATTAATAGTATTTTTATTATTAAAAATATTTTCATTCCTTTTTTGAGAATATTTTAAAAAATCAACAAATTCTGTTGAAAGTTTAATAATATCTAAAATGTCTTTGAAATTATCATTAACACTAAATCCACAAAATTCAAATAAATATTTAAAACACTCTAATTGACTTTTTTCTTTTGTCATTTCTTGTAAAAAATTAAATTCTTTTCCATTAATTGATTGAAGTATTATTATATTTCTTTTCTTTATTTTAGCAATTAAATTCTTTTTTTCTTCTATTCCTTCTTCTTCACTTAATATTTTATTATTAATTATTTTATATTCTAAAACACCAGTATTATATTTAAGTTTAAATGATTTAATATCTTTTGAAATTTTATTTAAATCTTCTTTAACTTTTTTAGCAAGTTCGGTTATTTTCAATATTTTAATATTTAATATTTCTTGAGAATAAGTACTATTATTTTCCTTTTTCATTAATTTAAACAATAAAAAAACAATCCAAATAAGAAAAAAAAATTAATTTAAAAATTATTTTTATATTTAATTTACAATAAATATTAAAAATATTAAAAATAATAAAATAATATTTTAAAAAAATTAAATGAGATAAATAAAATAAATATAAATGTATATCACTTTATTTGTTTCATTAATTTTGTTTGAAATATACCTTCACAAGGGGAAATTCCAATATATTTATAAGTCTTTATATTCATAATTTTTTATAATTTTTATATTTCTTCATTTCCTTTTGATTTTATTAATATATATGCATCTATTCAAAAAATGATTTTAATAATATATAATTTATTTGCTCTAATTCTAAAATATCTTTTAATCTTTTATTAAATCTCTTAATTAAAAAATTATTATCTCAAAATGTTTCATTTTTAACATCTCCTCCATAATAACCTTTATACCACATTCCCCAAATTATAACTGGTAATATTGGATAATTGTTATTTTTTTTTAAATCAATTTTATTTTCATATGCTATTTTATCATTTTTTTTAATATACCATCTGATTTTTTCCAAGAAGTTATTGTAAATATTTAATAAATTCATTCATTACATATCCTCTATTATTCATTTTTTTTTTCATCTATTTTTCTATTTGGAAATTTTTTATTATGTGCATTAATTCAATCTAAAAATTTTTGCTCTACCATATTTATGTTTTATTCTTTTTTTTGGATTTATATTTGGAAAATTATCAATTAATTGTTAAACTTTTTAAAAAGAATATTTTTATTTTAACTATTTTTAAATAGAAGATAATCATTTTTTATTTTTTAATTATTTTTTATTTATCAAGATTAAATATTTATATTCTTAAAATTAAGTTAGTTTAAAAGATTAATAAATAATAATTTTTAAAGCAAATAGTAGAAAAAATATTTCTTCTAATATCTTATTTAATTCATTAATTTTTCTTTTATTATATTCAAATATTATAATTATTTTATATTATTTATTTTTATCAATGAAATATATCATTATATATTACTTTTAAAGCAATTTTCCCTATATTTATAAAAAATAAAAACAATTCTTTTTTAATTTATTTTTAGTTTAACAAATCCAATTTTTTTTCAAATTTTTTATTTTAAAATTCAAATAAATAATAGTTTTTAATAAATTATTTCATCACAATCAAAATTATTTTATTAATATAAAATATGATTAAAATTTATATAAAAATTATCAAGAAATAATAATTAACATAATAATATATAAAAATTCCAATAATCATGATATTATATATAAGAATCTTTCCCTTTAATTAATTTCAAATTAATAATAATAATTATATTCAAAAATTATTATAATTAAATTACTTTTTTATTAAAATTTGTCATTATATTATTCTGGAATAAAATAAAAAAGATAAAAAATATTGAATAATCATATCATCTATACAGATAATATATCTTTATTAATTGTTCATGAGTTTCTATTTATATATAATAATCATCTATAAGTTATTAAATATTTTTCTATGTCTCATTTTTTAACTATTTTCAATAATTCTTTATTACTTTTGGTTTATGTGCGTTTAAAATAAAGCTTTATTCCTATTATTAATATAGAACAATAATAAAATTTACATTTAGTAAACTCTTTATTTAATTATCATTTAAATTTAATATAAAATCTATAGATTGAAAATCTCTTTCTTTATCATTTTCACCTATTTATCTAAATTTTCATTAAGAATTATAATATTTTAAAAGTCATTTTTCCTAATATTTTCAAGATTTAAAAGATCTATAAATTACTTTATTTATTATATTCAATTTTTATATAATAAATTCTTTTTTTATTATTTTAAATTAATATTATTTTGAACTACTCTATAATATCATAAATTTTGTTCCAATTCTTTTCACTCTACTATTAACACTAAATAATTTTTTCATTAATTTCTTCCTTTTTATTATCTATTATAATTACTATTTATTCATTCATTTCTTTTTTAATTTCAATTTACTAAAATTTACTTTTTCATTAAGATAGTATTAATACCATAGATTTTTTTCATAATTTGTAATAAATTATCATTGAAAATACTAATTCCTTTGTAACTTCTTAAAGAATTATAATAATTTACTTCTTCTTGTTTGATATAAATATCTTTAATAAACCAAAAGTATCATTTCTATTTTCATTCATTTTAATTTTTATTTTTTATCTTTTTATTGATTTTAAATTATAAATTGTTCCAATAAAAAATAAATAGTTTATTACACTTTTAACTCTAAAATTTTAACTTCTATATCAAAAATATAAATTTTATCACTTCTAATTTTTGATAAATAAGTACATTTTTTCATTATCATTTTAAAAGAGTTCATAAGTATCAATATCATTTTATATATAATCACAGATTAATTATCTGATTAAATAATAATATTTAGAATTATAAAATATTAAATAAATCAATAAATAAAAAGATAATGTTATATTCTCAATATTCCTTTTTTAATTCTTTAATATTAGTAAAATTAGTTTTGATTTAAAAACTATTATTTCATTTTTTTTTAATGAAGTTAATAATATTATTAATAAAGTTAATTAACTTCTACATTTACTTCTTCTTAATTCACTTTATCTTCATTTATTATTATATCATCATTAATATTATTATTTATATTTCATTTAAATTAACATTTTAACAATACTACTTTATTATTTTCTTTTTTTTCAATGCTTTTTTTTATTAACTTGATTTTTCTAAAATAATATTTAAAGTTATATTAACACAATTATTATCATTATGGCCTTCGTTTATTCTTAATATGATTATTAATATTATTATTAATATTAACTGAATATTTATTTATATTATTATTATAAGAACTTTCAACTGGTTTAATCTCTTCTACTCTAAGAGAAGAGATATCATTTAAAAATTTAGATTGTTTATTTTAAATTCTTATTACGTTTATAATTATTATTATTTTTATAAAATCATATCCTTTTATTTCTATTTATTATTTGTTTTAAAATAATTTTTCTTTTCTTGATTGACCATAAGATTATAAAAATTTAAAGAAATTGAAACAAATAGTTTTAATAATTTTTGTTCTTTTTATCTTATATATAAATTCAATATTTTATCAATTATTTTATAAGTAATAATCAAATAATGGGAATATGATAATATTTATCTTTTATTACTAAAAGAGAAAAATCTCATGATAATTATATATTGCTGTTAATTAAATAAACAAATGTTCTATTATAAATTCTAGATATTATTTAAATAATATTGAAGATGATTATATTTTTGATGAATTAAAAAAGAAAAAATATAAAAATAGTTGTTTCAGAAATAAAAATAATGAAGAAAAAAAATCTAAAGATAATTTTGATTCAATTATAAAAAAAAAACATAAAAATAACCTTAAGATAATTCTGATGAAGATGATTAAAAAGAAATAAAAATAGAAAGCTAAATAAAAATATGGAATATTATTTTATTTAATTAAATTAATTTTTGCTATATATGATAAAAAAATTAAAGACTTATTAAATAAATAAAATTAATTAATAAATCATGTCTTGTTCATAAACAAGTCAACCTAATGTCTGATTCAGTTAATGAGCTAAATAAGTGTCAAGTTCTATCTCAACAAGATAACCGCTCTTAACTCCTGCTTTTAAAATAACTGGGCTATCTTCACTTGCATTTTTTGCCTTTATACTTTCAACACAGATTTCATCCATTACTGCAGCATTAAAAAGAGGTGAATTACATTAAATATTGCTTCAGATGTGACTCTTCCAAGGGCATCATAAATTGGTATTTCTTCTACGAACTTATCTAAGATTCCCTTTTCCTTTAATGTAGAATAATACTTATCAAATGTCTCTTCAACTGATACTGTTTTTAAATATAAAT
>JAJMZS010003637.1:0-11004 GCA_023807205.1 Isotricha prostoma | reverse complement strand
AATATATTATATTAAAATTCTTGTAAAAAAAATCTTTTATTTTGTCTTATTATTAATTATTTTTATGAAAATTACAATAAAAAAAAAGTGAAAAAGAATTATTTCTTTTAAAATGTAAATTAAATGAATACTAATGATAATATTCAAATTACAAATGATAGAATAAGATTTAATAGAAAAGAAAGAAAGAAATTAGAAAAAAATAAAAAATCATGTGTTTTTAAAATAATTTTCTCTTTCATTCTGATATTTGTAATTTTTATTGCAGCAATTTTAATTTTTTTCTTGAGTAATGTATATATTAACAATTCAAAATATGATTTAAACAATAAAAATCATCAAAATGGAAAAATTGAAAATATGAATATCAATTCATCATTAAATCAATTAAATTATTATTCACCAACAACAGAATCAATTAATGTTAAATCGAATTATATAGTTAAAATTAGACATTATCAAAATGAAACATTAGTATATAAAAAAATCAAAAATGTAACTTCAATAATGGAAATAGATAATAAAAATTCAACGAATGAAATAATAACAACTTGTTATATTTTATTTCATATAAATGATGTCAAATATCAAGAATCAGAACAAACAATTTTTATTGCTAATATTTTAATTTTAAATAGTACAATTAAAGACGGAGACATAATTTATCCTTCTGGAGGAATGAATATCTTAAAAGATTTTGAAAATAAAAATAATGATTTAGAAAATGAAGATAATAATGAACTTGAATATGGAGAAAGTGTTGATATTGAATTAAATAATTTTGATGAATTAAAAAATTATGATTTTTCAAAATATATTCCAAAAATTGATGAATCAGATATAATTAAAGATGGTTTTGAAACTTTAACAAAAAATGTTATTTCAAATTTAAATATTCCAATAATGAATTTTTCTTTTTATGAAAATGGTAAAATAATAAATGTATCTTTTGCTGAAAATTTAGATGATGTAATGATTCAATTATTAAATGGCTCTTTATATGATTTAATACCAGATATTTCTTCAAATTCAAGTTTAAGATTATTACAAAATGAAGAAAAAGAAAATGAAAGTAAATTTCAAAAAGAAAAAAATGAAAAACCAAATATATTAGGAATTCCTTTAAAAGATTGTGAAATTAATTCAATATCAAATAATACTGTTGATAATAATATAGAATCTTTAACTAAAATTTCTTCTTTTGGAGAAGCAATGTTTATAAGTGATAATGAAGATCAAATTAATGATGAAGATATTGAAATTAATCCTTTTAAAGATGATAAATCAAATGTTATTCATAATAATATTAAAAAAATGTTTATTAATGAATCTTCTAATATTTCTTTAGTTTGGTCAACAAGAAATGAAAGTATTCATGATATTATTAATTATTTAAATCAAAAAGTTGTTTATAAACAAGATTATACTTTAGAAAAAAATTTAACTAAGAGGATATTAAATAAATATAATGCATCAATTGATAAATCTGAAAAAGTTAAGAGAGAATTAAAAGAATTAGAAAATAATAAAGAATTTTCAAAATTTACAAAAGAAATAAAATTTGATTATAAAATTTTTAAAATAAATTTATTTGGAGTAAAATTTGGATTAACTGCTGTAGTAAAAGGTTCAACTAGTGAAAGTAAAACATTTGTACAAGCGGTTTTTAATATATTAGAAGATGAAATTGTGATAAAAGAATATACAATTAATTCAAATATTGGAGCAGTTATTTTAAAATATATAAATTCTATAAATGATATTGCAAAAAAATTACTTGAACAATATGAATTTATAAGAGTTAAAATTAAAAATGTTTGGGTTAATGGAATAAAAGAAAAATTTAGTGAATTATCTGGATTTGTAAAAAGTGTTTTTGATATAAGTAAATTATATAATAATCCAATTAAAGATATATCAAATACATTTATTGAACATTCAAAAAGTATTTTTAATGGAATAAAAAATATTATAAAAGAAAAATTAGATGAATTTATTAAAATAACTTATAATATATCAAAAGGATATTATACGATAATTAAAGATATGTTAAAAGATATTCAAGAACAATATAAAACATTAATATATAATGCAAAAGATTATGCAACAAATATTCAACAATCAGGTTTAAATTTTATAAACGATATTACTGAATCAATGAAAAATTTGACAACATTTGATTTATCTTTAATGTATGCAATATATGATCAATTACAACGTCCAGTTGAATTTTTAAATAAATATGAAAGAAATATATTTTCCTCAATTAAAAAAGGAATTGATAATGCAACGAATGAAATAATATCAATTCAACAAAATATAATTGGGGAAGGAATATTTAAATTAGAATCAATTATAAATAGTTTAATGGCATCTCCAATTTTAAAACAAGGAATTTCTCTTTTAGAAAGAATAAATATTAAAAATAATATTGGTTCAATTATTGAAGAAATTGATAATCAAGTACAAATTATTAAAAATCAAATAAATGATAATTATCTCCAAGATATGAATAAATATGGGAAAGAATTAACAATGAATCTTGAGAAAAATATTTCATTTTTTTCCAATCAAAGTAATATTTTAATAAATGATATAAAATCTAAAATTGAAAGTATTGAATTAATGGAATTATATAGCTCTCATCTTGATTTAATTGATTCAATTGAAAATAATATTTTATTAACAGCAAATAATAAATTTTATGATTTATTTTCAACATATCAAGATTACTTATTAATTTATAAATTAAATGAAGAATTAATAATAAATTCAATTAATACATTGAAGTTATCATCAAACGATATAATTTCAAATATAAAAAGTGAAATAAATGAAATGAGAAAAATTTTAGAAGATGAAAAAATAAATATATCAGAAGAATACAGATTAAATTTAGGAGATATTGGTTTTCATTTAATGGAATTAGTAACTCAAGAAGATGTAGAAACATTAGTTAAAAACTTTTATAATTTATTAGATTCTGTATTAGTTACAATGAAAAAAAGAGATATTAACAATTATAATTATTTATTTACTTATTTAAATAATGTTCTTAATGCTTTTGCATCAGGAAGATCTCGTCAATGTCAAGGAGGAGTTTCTGCTTCAATATATACTAATTTTTTTAATAAAAATCAACAATTTCAAAATTTTGTTTCAAATTTTTTTAAAGAAGTTATGAAAAATGAATATTTTTATATTTATAATTCAATAATTAATATTTTTGATTCAAAAATATTTAAAAAGATTGAAAGAAATAATTATAAAAATGATGAACATTTATATTTTATTTCAGGATTTCTTGATTATTTACAATCAATAAAAGATTTAATTCATAAATATATAAGTGAAGCAATTTTTGAAGATAAAGTTTCAATAGAAATTGAATCACTTTATATTTTAAATTTTACTAATGATTCATTAATTTTGATGAATGAAGCAGTAAACAAATTTAATAAAATTAATTCATTAACATTTGAAGGAACATGTGGTTATGATTATTGTTGGAGAGTAAAAGAAGATTTTTTTACTAGAAAAGTAAAAAAAAAAAAATGGAAAACAAAAGGATATAATGTTGGTGGAAGAAATGGATATAATAATGTGATTACCTCTATTCCAAATAATACTTTTGATGAACAGACAAATTTAATTTATGAAAATTTTATTAGTAAATATAGACCAACAATACTTGAATATGAATCAATTGTTGAAATTATAGAAAATAGAATTAATGAAACTAAAAAAAAAATAATTGAAAAATATAATATTACTGATAAATTTAATAATGTTATTCAATTTTATAAAAATAATGTTAGTAGTTTAATTAATTTAATTATTGGAAAAGAACCATTAACTAAAATTTATGATTATTTAACTACTAATATAGAAAATAAAATAACAAAATATTATTCAAGTATATCATCATTTAATGATAAATTTCTTACTGAATTTTATCAAAAAAATTTTAAAAATTCTTTTAATTCATATTTACAAAAACCAGATGAAATTATAAAAAAATTTACTGAAATAGGGAAAAAAATAGAAAACATTGGTAATGATTTTTTAAAAAATATTTATGATACTTTAATTTCTCAATTAAATACAGAAATTCAATTTTTATTTCATAAATTTTCAGATAGTATTCAAGAAAATGTTAATGAATTATTAAGAGATATTCCTTCATTTGATTATGATGAAATCACTGAAACAAGAAAAAAAATTATAAATGAAATTCCAAATTATGTTAAATCAATTATAAATGATAAATTAGAAATAATTTCATCAAAAACTTACTTAGCTAATATTTTAGAAAAAAATGAAAATGATATTTTTGAAATTAAATCTCAAATTGAATATTATAATAAAAAATTATATGATTCTTTTTTAACTCCATTTAATTATATTAAAAATGATATTTCAAGGTATGTAGATAAAACAATTAAAGAAGTAATTAAGAAAAATTCAATATTAACAAAAATATATCAAAGTAAATATGCTTTAGATTATATTAAAAAATTCTCTGATTCAATATCAAATAATAATATTTTAAAAAATTTTAAAAAAACTGATTATATATCTTTATTTAAAGAATTTGCAACATATAATATTTATCTATTTATAGATGAAATTAAAAATTCTTTTGAAGAAGAAGAAACAAAAATAATAAATTATATACAAGTTTTAATTGATCAAATAGTAAATGATGTTCAAGGATTATTTACTCAAAATATAATGAATTTAGATTCAATGATGGAAAAATTAAATAATTTTATTGAAAATGGTTTTAATATTGTAAATTGGCAAAATAAATCAATAGAAATTTCATTAGAAAATTTTGAAAAAAAATTACATGATGTATTCATTAAAGAAAAAGATAAATTTGTAAATAAATCACAATTTAAAAATTACATTTTTAATGAAACAAATATGAATATAACTTACTTCAAAATAAAAAATAATTTATTAAATCCAATTAGAAATTTAATAAATAACAATTACAAATATACAATTAATTTAGATGTAATTCATTGTTTAATAAATGAAACACAAAAAATAATGAGAGATGACACAAAAAAATTAGGAGAAACTTTAGAAGAAATATCAAATAAAATAGGAAAAATTCCTTTATTAAGAAAAGATCTTAATTTAGGAAAAATAATAAATGAATCATTATGGCCAAAAATATTTGATTATTCAAATGGAATATTTTTCAATTATACAAAATATTTTCGAGGAGTAAAAAATTTAAAAATTGATATTTCAGAAATAAAATATTTCTTAATTGAAAAAGAAGAACAATTAAGTACAATTTTAGATGATGAATATTTTGTATTATTAAATATAATAAGAGAAAAAGCAATTGAAATAATAGGAGAACCAAAAGAAGAAGAAAAATTTAAAGAAGACGAACATGAAATAATTGAAGAAGAACAAAAAGAAGAAGAAAATAAAAATATAAATTTTAATATTACAGATATTGATGATCCTGATATTGAACATGAAGATGAAGTTGATAATTGGGAAGAAAGATTAAAAAAAGAAGATGAAGAAGATCAACAATTTATTTTAGATTTTTGTAATAATTGTACTTTAACAAATAATGAATTTGATGAAGAAAATTGTCCTTTATGTGAACATTTAGATGAATTAGATAAATATGATGAAGAAGATTTTGAAGATGAATTAGAAAATAATGATAATAATGATAAAGTAAATATGAAAAGTTATAATTTAAGAAAATTAAATCAAAGTAATTTTAATGAAATAAATAATACAAGAAAATTAAATGAAGATCAATTATTATTTGATGATTTTAGTGAAAATTTTTTTAATGAAGTTAAATCGTTTGCTGATATTTTATCAAATGAATTTGTTAAAATATTTTCAAATGAAAATATTACTAAAAATATTTTGAAAAATATTACACATTTTGATAAAGATTTTTTCAATATTAAATTCAATTTAAAAGATGCACTTTCTGAATTTAATTTTGAAGAAAGTGTTGATATTCTTAAAAGAATTGCTAATCAAAAAATAAATAATTATATTGAAAATATAACAATATTATTAGAAGATAAAATTGAAACATATTTAAATTCAACAATAAATGATTTTTCTAATAAATATGGTAAAACATTTATAGATACTCAAACTCAAACAATTATTAAAAATAATTTAACTCATATTTTTAATTTCATAAATGAAAAAGTTGAAGATATCTTTTCATATATGAAAAATTTAATAAGTCCTTTAAATGATATATCTAATTTAACTTATATTGCTCTTTTAGAAGTTTTTGAAAATGTATATAATTATGTTGAAAATAATATAAATTATTTTTATGAAAATATTATAAATATTGAATTTAATAATATTATAAATGATATAGGAAGTAGTTTAATTGATTATTATGTTGAAATGATTACTTCATCTCAAATAATAAAAGATAATTTTAATGAAAATATTTTTGATATTTTTCAAAGTATTTTCTCAAAAAATCAAATAAATAAAATGAAAAAAATCTCAATTTCAATTTTAGAAAGTAATAATATTGGTCCATTTATTTCTGAATTTAAAAGTAAAGTTAATGGTTTTTTAGATGATTTTAAAACAAATATGAAAGAAACAAAACAGAAAGCAATAGAAGAAATATTATCAAATACAATAAAAGTTCCATTAGATTCAATGTATAATAACATATCAAATTTATTAACAACATATAAAACAAAATTAAATGAATTAATAGGGACAATTTTTTTTAATGTTTTAAAAATAAAAGAATATTTTGAACCATTTTTAATTGATAATATTCAACCAATAATAGATAAAATATTTAGTGTATATAATGAATTAACAAAAAAAGTAATTGAAATTGCTTCAGATGTAATTGAAAATTTAACAAAATATGCTCCTTTAGTAAGAGAAAAATTAAAAACTGATGAACTTCATCAATTAATTTTAAATGTAGAAGATCAATTAGATTCTTTATTAAATACTATAGATTCTACAATAAGAAATACTTTCTATACAATTATCGAAAATGTTATTAATAAAGTTAAAGATTTATTCATTCATTTTGGACAAGAAAGTTTATATAATAAAATTATGGAAGTTCTTAAAGAAATTACTAAAGGAGAAGAAAATATTGCAGATAAAATTAATAATATTTTATTTGGGAGAAATTTAAGAAGAAATTTAGAAAAAATTCATAGAGAAAAATCACGTATAAATACAAAATTAAGAAGAACTTCACTTTTAAATTTTAATATGATAAAAAAACCAATAAATGACTTAAAAGAACAAATTCTTTCATTTACAGAAATATTTAAAACAGTAAAAGAATACATACATTTAATAGGTGATTTTACTCAATTTAAAGAATTAATTGATTATGGATTAAAACACATAACAGATCCAATAGAGTTATTATTATCAGAAATAAGAACATTTATAACAAATGAAGATCAAATAACACAATTAAAAGAAAATTTATTAAAAGATGTAAATGAAATAAAAGAATTATATTTATATCACAAAGAAAGAATAAAAGGAATATATGATAGAATAATAACAACAATTCAATCTTTCCCAAAAAAATTCACATCAAAAACAATAAAAAACATATTTGAAAATACATTTGACTTATCAATATCAATAATATGTGATAAAATAATAAATTACTTAACTCCAATACAATTATATAATAGACCATATGTTCCTCCAATGACATTATTAGATATAGTAATACCAATATTTTTTATACCATTTAGATTTACTGTTGATATGTTATTTGAATATGAATATGGAATAACTATTAAATCAAATATACCAAAAATTTACTTTGGAGGAGGAGCAGGAGCATCAGCTACTATTAGAGCTAGAGCAGGAATTACTTTGGGAATTATTGAATTTGGTGCTCAAATTACTGGATTACTTGGTAGTGGTTATATTGAATTATTAGCTAATTATAATTTAAAAGAATCTAAAGCTGGTCTTACTTTTTATTTAAATATTAAAGCTTTTAGTTTTACTTATGGTGGTTATATGATTTATCCTTTTATTGAGTTTGTTAAAATTAGAATTAAAGTTGGTTTTGTACATATATATATTGATTTTCCTCAAATTGTTTTAAAGATGAAAAATTTAGATGCTGTAAATTATAAGGGATTAGAGTATAGTAATATTTATGAGAAGGAATTATAAATTTTAATATTTGATTAATGCATTTTTTTGATGTTATTTAATTTTAATTTATTCATTCAGAAGTTTGATTATTTAGTATAATTTTTTTATTTTAAAATATAAATAAAAATTGGAGTAATTTATATTTTTTTAATTATATAAATGAATTAAAAAAATAATATTGAAATAGAAATGTAATAAAATGTAAAATAAATATATTTGAATTTTATGAAAATTATTTATTAATATTTATGTTAATCAATTAAGAATAAAATAATAAAAAATTATTTATTAATTATTAATAAAACGAATTATATAAATAGTCTAAAAAGACATTAAAAATATAATGAAAAAAATTATAATTCTTCTTTCAATACTTACACTAACTTTGTCAATATCAAAAGGATTAATTGAAGATATAAAAGATTCAAAACCAGAAATAAGACGTAAAAATTGGATTTTTGATCAAATTAAAAAAACAAATGAAGATAAAAAAAGAAGAATTGAAGAAAAGAATTATCCAAAACTTAGAAGATTGAATGAAATTGAAGCAGTATCAAATACTACTCCAAAAAAAAAAACTTCAAAAACAATGAAAACAACAACAACTAAAAAAAAAGTAATAAAGAAAAAAACAACTAAAAAAATAAAAAAGAAAACTACTACTAAAAATATAAAGAAAGTAGTTAAAAAGACAACTACTCCAACTACCAATAAAAAATCTTCAACAATGAAAAAATCAACAACTAAAAAATAAAATTAAATAAAAAATAAAATAAAATTTTTTTATTTTTTGTTTCTTTTGATAATAAAATTTTTTTTTAAAAATCCTTTTTATGAAAAATAATATTAATTAAATATTGTTGAGTATTGTATTTATAATTAAAAATATAAAATAAATATTAAATATTTATATTATGTATCATCGTTTATTTTTTTTACTTTTTTATTTATTAGAAAAAACTTATTAATATTTAGTGAATATAGAATAATATTTATTTAAAGTATTTAATTTGAATAATTTTTAGTTATTGATTTTTTTTCTAATTTGATATTATAATTATTTAAATTATTATAATTTATAAATATATAATAATAAAATAATAAATTAACATTTTTAAAAATAAAAAAACATATAATTATCTTTATTAAGGAAAGAATTATAAATGGAATTGAAAATCAAACTTACCATCATAAGTTTAATAAGAAAAGAAAAGGAAAATGAATTTAAATTAAAAAATTTTTCAAATTTAAATATGATTAATATCTTTAAAAATAAAAATTATTTTATTCAATTCTTTTTATAATTAAACTTTGGATATGGATTATATTTTAATTTTAATTATAAATTTTAGGTTTATTTTTCAATTTTAACTATATATATTTATTACTCTTAATTTATTTATTATTTTTTAAATACAAAAAAGGAAATGAAATAATTCTAATAAATAATAATTACTGAATATATTATTAAAATCTCTTACTTTAAAATTATTACCTATTAAATGTTAAGATGAAAATTCATTATAATTTTAAATTAAAATTTACCATTAGGACTAAATAAATTTTTTATACTTTTTTGATGATTATATGTTGAATAATTATAAGATATTTTACATCTTTTATTTGTAAAAATATTATCATAAATTTTATTTGACTTATTTTTTGAGCAACAACAATGAATTTCCCCTTCTAAACCAAAATATTGAAAATTAGAAGGTTTTTCAATTATTTTATTATCAATAATTTTAGATTCATTCTTAAAATTAATTGTTGGATTTGTTCTATTTTTTAAATTTTTTAAACGACATTTACATATTGGTTTTAATTTTAATTTAAATTTTCTTGAATAATTTCTCAAAAATTGAATTGATTTATTTACTTTTTCTTCATTATTATTATTCAATAATTTCTTTGGTGTATCATAAGTTGTTGTTAAAATATCATTTGTCTCTTGAATATTACTTTTATTATTAGTATAAATTATATCTAATTTATCATAAAAATTTTTATTTTTTTTCTCTGAAATTATTATTTTATTTATTTTTTTAAAAATCTCCATATAAGGTATTTCATTTACTTCTTTTTCAGAATCAATTTTAGGTGAAATGGGAAAATACTTTTGATTTTCTTTTCTTTTACCTGTTTGAAATTCAAAATCATTATTAATTGTTATTTCAACATTATAAGAATCATATAATTTTTTTGGAGATATTGAGTTTATTAAAATATTAGAATTAATAAAATTCT
Source organism: Isotricha prostoma (assembly GCA_023807205.1). Lineage (NCBI taxonomy): Eukaryota > Ciliophora > Litostomatea > Vestibuliferida > Isotrichidae > Isotricha > Isotricha prostoma. The sequence goes on along the minus strand of JAJMZS010003637.1, from coordinate 570 downwards.
TAATTTCAGATGAAATTTCAATTAATAAATTAGATCTAATTTGATTAGATTTAAATGCCTTCTCCATTTATAAATTAATTTTTATGATATATAATAATTAATTATTTTATTATCTACAATATTTATGAAAAAAACACTAATAATAAATTTAATCTTATTTTCTTAAATCAATATATTATTTCATTATTTACTAAAAATAGATAAAATTATCAACTATTTATTAAATTATTATGTTTTTCCATAATCATTGCTAAATTATATAGTTCCATTTCTTTATTCTCTCTACCCATTATTTCAATACCATATGGAAGATTATCGTAATAACCTAAAGGTATAGTAATACTAGGATAACCAATAGCAGAAGACATAGTCCCGCTAACATTAACCAATTGACTATTATTACCTTTACTATATATTTCATTTTTTGTAGTAGGATAAATCATAAAATCTAGTTCATATTGATTATAAATGTTTTCTATGTATTGTTTAGCCATAGATAAATAATGTAATGTTTTATTATAATCATTATCACTATATCCACAAGCTTTATTATATCCTAATAAAGCAACT
>JAJMZS010003636.1:0-11007 GCA_023807205.1 Isotricha prostoma | reverse complement strand
AAAAATTTATTATATAAATCACAAAATATAAGTAGAATATGAATAAATGCAAAAAAGAAAAATAATAATTAATATTTAAAATAAATTTATATATATTGAATTATTAATTCAGAAAAAATATTAATATATATTATTATATTCATTAAAACCCAAATTTTCATTAAAAATATTTATAAATAGTTTTAAAAATTTATTATATAAATCACAAAATATAAGTAGAATATAAATAAATGCAAATAAGAAAAATAATATATTTAAATAAAAATCAAAAAAATTTTCTTATTTGAATTATATTAATTTTTTCAATAAATAATGGGGAATAAATGTAATTTGGATTGAATTGTAAAAAATGAAACTTCAAAACAAGAAGTTTTAAAGACAATTTATCAAATTGAAGAAAATAATAATTGCGAATTGATTTTATAGATATTTAATAAAAGTTTATTCCTAATTTTATTAAAAAAAATTTATTAAAATTTAAAATATAATTTTAGATTTTTATCTTATAAAATAATTGACATTAAAAAAATAAATTAAATTATAGATAGAAAATAAAAAAATGATTTTATTTATATTTAATAATATAAATATAAATAATAATAATTTATTTCCATTATTTTAAATATAATTTAAAAAATAAAAAATTTAAATGTTTAAAATGGAATTCTAAACAAGAATTTATTATTAAATAAATATTTTTTCAATATAATGGAAAAAGAAGATGAATTGGATTTTTACATAAGAGATTATAAAATAATAGAAAAAATAGGATTTGGAGCACATGGTTTAGTTTATAAATCTCTAAAAAAAGATAATAATAAAATATTTGTTATAAAGCAAATTCCATTATTTAAAAAAAATATAAATATTGAAGAGGCAAAAAATGAAGCTTCAATTTTAAAAAAAATAAATTGTAAATTTATAGTAAAATATTATGAAAGTTTCGAAGAAAACAATTCATTTAATATAATAATGGAATATTGTGAAAAAGGAACATTATCATCATTAATATCAACTTTAAAAAAGAAAAATAAACACTTAAAAGAAAATCAAATATGGAATTTTTTTATTCAAATTAGTATAGGATTATCATATTTACATAATAAAAAAATATTACATAGAGATTTAAAAACAAAAAATATTTTCTTAACAAAAAATTTAAATATTAAAATAGGAGATTTGGGAATAGCAAAAATTTTAAAAGAAAAAAATCATACAAATACTTTAATAGGAACACCATTTTATTTAAGTCCAGAAATTTGTGAAGAAAAACCATATAATGAAAAAAGTGATATTTGGGCTTTGGGTTGTATTTTATATGAATTAATTACTTTTAAACATCCTTATAATGCAACAAATCAAGCAGCTTTACTTTTAAAAATTATTAATGGAAATTATGAAGATTTTAATAAAGAAATTTTTATTAGTGATAATTTAAAAAAAATGGTTGGATTACTTTTAGAAAAAAATTATGTTAAAAGACCTTCTATTTTTGATATTATTAATAATAATTTTTTTATTGAAAAATGTAAAGAATTAGGTTTTTATGATTATATTGTTAATATTAGAAAAAATTTTATTGAAGATAAAAAGCCTAAAGTTAAACAAATTATTAAAATTAATAATTTAAATTCAAAAAAAAGAAATTCTTATTTAAATAATCAAACTAATAAAAAAAATATTGAAATTAGAAATAGACATTTATATTTTGGGAATAATAGTAGAAGAGATAATTCTTCTATTACACAAAATACTTTTAGTACTTCTAATATTAGAAATGAAAAAAAATTAAGAATGTCTTCTATTGAATATATGCATTGTTCAACTAGTGCACAAAAAATAATTATTAGAAATGATATTAAAAATATTAATAATCAAAATAAAAATATTAATTTAAGTAAATTAAATGGGAGTAATTTATCTTTAAAAAAAAGAAGTACTGATAATTATAAAAATAATTTAAAAAAGTATATAAGAAATACTACTTTTTCAATGAAAAAAATAGTTAAAACTAATTTAAATGAATCAAAAAATTTAAGAGTAAATTCATCAAGAATTTATAAATATAATAATAAAAAACCAAAAGTTTTAGATAAAGTTGAATCAAATACTTCAAAATTAAATATAAAAAATTTAAAAAATTTGTATAAATCTAATTCAAATAAATCAAAAATGAAATATATAAATACATATATTTCAAATAATGAAAAAGAAAAAATAATAACAGATGTAGAAACAGATAGATATAATAATAATAAAAATGGAAAAGAAAAAATTAAATTAAAACATAAAAATATTTATGAAAAATATCAAAATAATAATCAACTAACAGAGAATAATTTAAATAAAGAGAATAAAAATAGTATAAATATCGCAAAACAAAATAAATTTAATGAGCAAAAATTTGTCACTCCTATAAATGAAAAAAAAGAAAATGATTCATTTGAAATAATAGAACCAAGTAATGAAAAAAAAATGAGATTAGATACATTAAGTAATATAACTGAATATGAAGAAGCATTTATAAAAAAAAAATCAAATGAATTTAAAGAAGAATCTGAAAGTAATATGAGTTTAGGAGAAGAAAAAGTTTTAATTATTAATAATAATAATAATAATTATAAGAATAATCAAAAGTTAATTAAAGAAAAATATGAAGGATTAAAAAATGAAATATATAATTATAATAATTTAATTGATTGTAACATTTTAATTGAAATGTTTAATAATATTGATAAAAACTATAATAATAATAATATGGAAGAAACATTATTAAAAGTAGATAATTATATTAAGTTACATTTACCAAAAAATTTAATCCCTCAATTTAAAAAAATATTTAACAAATTATGCTTCTATAATTTACAACTAAAATATCTAAAAATGCAATTCCAAGAAACTTAAAAAAAATAATATTTAAACAAAAATATAAATAAAATATCAAATAATCTTATTATCTTATTTATATAAAATATAAAAAAACCCAAAAAAAAAAAAATTCCTAAAATACAATATATAAAAAAATATATTAAAAAAAAAATAAAAATAAAATAAAATTTAGTAAATAGAACAACAATGAATAATATCTCCTCTAGGTCCTCTGGGTCCTCTATGTCCTCTCATTCCACTAGCAAGTAATCCACCAACAACTAATCCAGCAACAAGAGCTCCTCCACTTCCACTTTTTTTTTCTCTTTGAACATAAACAGGTTGTTGTTGTACATAAACAGGTTGTTGAACATAAACTGGTTGTTGTTGTACATATTGTGGTTGTTGAACATAAACTGGTTGTTGTTGAACATATTGTGGTTGTTGAATATAATAATTTTGAGTTGTATTATTTGATGTATATGAAACTTTTGTTTTATTTTTTGTTTCATTATTTTTTTTATTTTCTACATTTTTAATTGGATAATTATTCTGATTATTTATTTCATTATTTAATCCTATATTATTAGGATTGTATCCTGTGTTTGATGAGTAACCTTGATTTTGATTGTTTTCTATGTTTTGTTTATTTACTTCTTCTTCTGTTGGTAAATCGTTTATATAATTTGCTGGTGATGGACATGACATTTTTTAATTTTTTTGTTTTTTTTAATTTTTTTTTTTTGGAATTTTTTTTTGTCTTATCAACTTTTTTTATTTAATTTTATAATAATAATAAGAATCTTTATTTAATATAAATAAAATAATATAAAACATATATTAAAAAAACCTACAATAAAAAAATAAAAATAAAATTAAAAAAAAAAAGAAAAATAAATTTCAAAGATTTTTAAATAAAAAAATATGTAATTTTTAAAAATAAAATCTAAAAATTAATTTATTGACTTTCCCAATATTCAACAAATTCTCTATAATTAACATTTGGTTGATCATCTAAACCAGCTTCTTTGAAAATTTCATCAACTTCTTCTTCACTCATTGGAGTTCCTAATTTTGTTAAAATGACTCTAAGTTCATCTTTGTTAATTGTTCCTCTTCCATCTCTATCAAAATATTCAAAAGCTTCAATTATTTCTTCTTTACTTGATGTCTCTGGTTCTTCTTCATATTTTTCTTCTACTACAGTTTTCTTTTGTACTCTTCTTGACATTTTTATATATTTATTTTGGATTATTTTTAAATTTATTGTATATTATATTTTTTATTATTTTTTATTCGGGTTTTGAAAATTTAATTATTTTTTTTTTAATATTTTGTTAATTTTATTTAAGTTTTTATGGAAATTTTAAACCAGTTTCATTCAGATTTTGTGAATTTATTTGTTGAAATTGATAATATTGATGATAAAAAGAAATTATTATTAAATTTAAGAGAGTCTATAATTACACTTGAACAAATTTTTATAGAAATAAATAGAGAAAAGGAAAAAAATAAAGAATTTCAATTTATAATAATAAATGATAAAATATTAAATTTCTTAAATAAAATAAAAGATAGTACATCAATAAAATTTGAAACAAAATTAGAATTAAATAAACTAATTAATAAATTATTAACAAATGAATATTATCCTTTTCTTTTTGAAAATAATGAAAAAATACCTTATTTTATAAATTCTCTTTTTTCAATAATTCAATTAATAAGAGGAGTATTACTATATGATATATTAATCAGAAAAATGCATTTATATATTAATTACATATTAAATATATCAATATATAAAAAAATATTAACAGAATTAAAATTAGGATTTGGGATTTTAATAACAAATAATTTAGGTGAATGTAAAGAAAATATGGAAGAAATATTAGATTTATGTTCATCAAATAAATTAGAAAATAAAAAAAAAGGAGTTGATATTTTAATAAATTATATAAATAGTATTTCTTTTATCGAAAAATATGAATTAATTAATGAATATTCTGGTCAAATTCTCATTAATTTATTTAGAGATATTTCAGATGATTATACAAATTTATATTATAAAATTGGGAAAATATTATATAATTTATTAATATCAGATAAATTTATTATTACTGAAAATAATGAAATTGAAATAGAAAATAAAAATCAAAAAATAAATTTAATATACAATGATTATTTATTAAATACAATAAAAGATTTCTACATTTTATTACCATATAAAAATTATGAATTTTACTTTGAAAAAGACATAAACTATCTAATAGAAAAAATAATAGAAATTAGTATAACATTTGTATCAATTGTAATAAAATTTAATGAAGACTTTGATATTCAATATATATCATATTTAATATTAAAAAAAATTTATTTTTCATTCCCAAATTATAGAAATGAAATAAGAGAATATATTCCAAATGTTTTAAATAACCTTTGTCAAACTCATGAACAGAAACAATGGAATTTATCTGTTGGAAGTAGACAATTTGCATATTATTTATTAATAAATGATAAGGAATTAAATACAAAAATTAAAAGTTCTACTGAAATTTCTCCTCTTGATATTAAAGTTGAAAATATTAATTTATTTAATCCTGAAATTGATTTTGGTTTTAATAATGAAATTCTTATTGATCAAGGTACTTTTGTTGAAAAAATTATTGAAGTTTTATATGATAATAGTTTAATTTTTATTTTATTTTATTTAGATAGTGAATTAAATGGAAATGATATTGATGTTAAATTATATAAATTTGATTATAAAATGAATATTTGGAAACAAATTTTTAAAGATAAAGAATTTAAGAATATAAATAATAAATATATTATTTATTCAAGAGAAAGTAATTTATATAAAATTTTATTTGATAATATTTCTTCTTGGATAACTAAAAAGAAAATTTATTATCAAATAACATTTTTTAAACCAATTGAAGACAATTAAAAAAATTATAAAAAAAATTAATATTTAAAAAAAAAATTTAATAAAAAAAATCATATTTACCAATAAAAAATGATCAAAAAAAGCTCTAAAAAAACAAAAAAATAAAAAATAAAAAAAAAAATAAAAAAATGGGTTGTTTCCCAAACAACACAAATAAAACACAAGATATAATATCAAAGCCAATAGAAAAGCAAGAAAACATAGAAAAAATAGAAGACTTCAAAATAACAGAAGGTCTATTAGTACAAGAGACAAAAGCAGATCCTCATACATTATATGATGAAGTATCAATATTAGGAGAAGGTGCCTTTGGAAAAGTAATAAAAGTACGTCATAAAATATCAAAAGTAACAAGAGCAATGAAATTAATTCAAAAAGATAAAGCTGGAATGGGAGGAGAAGAAGAAGCAGCATTAATTAATGAAATAAATGTTGTTAAATCATTAGATCATCCAAATATAATGAAAGTATATGAATATTTCAATATTGATAATTATTTATTTATTGTTAGTGAATTATGTACTGGAGGTGAATTATTTGATAAGATAAAAGCAAATAAATGTTTAAGTGAAAAAGTTGCTGGTTATATTATGAAACAATTATTATCTGCTGTTGAATTTTGTCATGAAAATAATATTATTCATAGAGATTTAAAACCAGAAAATATTTTAATTGAAAGTGAAGAAGAAGCTAAAAAAGAATATTTTACTATTAAAGTAATTGATTTTGGTACAAGTGATAAATTAGCAAAAGGAAAAATGTTTAAACAACAAATTGGTACTCCTTTATATATTGCACCTGAAGTATTAAATAATAATTATAATGAAAAATGTGATTTATGGTCTTGTGGTGTTATATTATATATTATGCTTTGTGGTGTACCACCATTTACAGGAGAAAATGATGATGAAATATATTGTTCTGTTAAAAGAGGTAAAATTAATTTTGATGAAGAAGAATGGGATTATGTATCAAATGATGCAAAAGATTTAATTAAAAAATTATTAACAATTGATATTAAAAAAAGATTTTCTGCTAAAGAAGCTTTAAATCATCCTTGGATTGTTAATATGAAAAATCAAGGTGAAAAATTAGATAAAAATATTTTATTACAAGCAGTAGAAAATTTAAGAAAATATTCAGCAAATCAAAAATTACAACAAGCAACTTTAGCATATATTGTACATAATTTAACAAAAAAAGAAGATACTGATAATTTAAGAAGAATTTTTATTAATTTTGATGATAATGGTGATGGAAGATTAACAAAAGATGAATTAATAAAAGGATTAAATTTAATATTAAATGAAGAAGAAAGTGAAAAAGAAGTTAATAGATTAATGGATATTATTGATGTTGATGGAAATGGTTTTATTGAATATGAAGAATTTTTAAGAGCTGGATTAGATAAAAAAGTTATTTTAACTGAAGATAATTTAAAAACTGCTTTTCAAATGTTTGATATTAATCATAGAGATAAAATTAATTCTAAAGAATTAGGACAAGTTTTAGGAAGAGGTGATACTAATGTTAATGATAATGTTTGGAAAGAATTAATTGATGAAGCTGATTTAAATAAAGATGGTGAAGTTGATTATTATGAGTTTACTAAATTAATGGATAAATGTTAGTTTTATTTTGTTTTTTCTGGTTTTTTTTATATTTATTATTATTTTTTTATTTTGGTTTTTTATAGGAGGTTTTGCAAATGGGTTTTTATATAATAAAAATTTGGTTTTTTTTTATTGTTTCTGATTCATTATTGGGTTTTTTTAAATTTTTCTTTTTTTTTTTTTTTGGTGTTTTTAATTTTTTGTATAATTAAAATATATATTTAATGTTATTAGATTATAATAAATTTATTTTGTTTATTTTTATTTAGTTTTTACAAAAATTAAATGTTTTATATATTAAAATTTTTGTTTATGTGAAAAAAAAAAGAATACTTATTCAAATTTTTCAATTTTTTCTTTTAATTGTTCAAGAAATTTTCCTTCAACTAAAATAATACAAATAAATCCAAAACTTTCTGGAGAATTAATTAATAAATTATTATCATTAATAATATTTTGATTAACTTCTAATAATTTCCCTTTAATCATAGGACAAAAATTATAACTTTTTTCATTATCATAAATTATTTTTATAACATATTCATTTTCACTTAAAAAATGAGCACCATGTTTTCTTCTTCCTGTAATTTTACCTGGTTTTTTTAAATCAATAATTTCATTTATTTTAACTTTTGTTATTATATTATTTTTTCCTATTCCTGATAAAATTATTCCATTTGAATGAATAAAAATATATTGTTCATTTTCTTTTCCTTTATTTATATAATGTTTTGAAAAATATCTTTCTACAAAATCATTATAATAAGTTGCTTTTAATCCAATACTTTCTAAAAAATCATTATCATCTTTTTCATCATCTTTTTCTTTGTTATTATCTTTCATATGTTTATTTAATTTAAAAAATAATTAAATAACATTATATTATTTATTATTATTGTATGTTTAATTTTTATAAAACAGATTAATAATAAAATAAAAATAAAAAAGTCCAAAACAAAAATCAAAAACTTTTATATTTCCAAATCAAAAACAAAGAAACAAATAAACAAAATAAAAAATTAAAAAAAATTGAAATATATAATTTAATAATAATTACATAGGCTTTTCTGAAAGTATCTTTTATACAATAGTCAAACTAACAATTCCTATAAACATAAAATCAACTTTTTCAATATATTTAATCATAGAATATTTTTTTCATATATATTTCACTTTAAAACTCATATCATGCTTTTTTTCTAAATAAAATCAATATTATTTTAATATTTTAAAAGATAATTTTTCCTTATTCTTTTTCAATAACTTCAATTTTATGAATAATTAAATAAAAAATTATTTGATTTAATTTCCAAAGAACAATATTTAATATTAATTTAATCTTTATCATTCATATATTAAAAGAACAAAAACACATTAATTAATTATTTTCATATATTCCAAAAAGATAATTTTCTTTAATATCATTTAAATTATTTCCTATTATGATAACTTTATTATCATTAAAGTACTTCTCTTTGTTTAAATAGTTTTTTACATTATTTAATATTAATTCTATTTATATATTTCATTTTCATTTTTTTTAATTTACTTATTCCTTTGATGAGGAAATGAAAATCATATTTTATCAAATCCATTATTTCTTATTTTTTTATGATTTAATCTATTTGATTGATTTCTTTATTGTCTTCTAGTTTTTTTATTATTATTCTATATTATGTATAAGTCACTATTTTTTCTTTTTATTTTCATCTATATAAAATAATTAATTGATGAAAAGATATTTTATTTGAATTATTTCTTTTTTTTGTAGTTTCCAATAATAATATTATGGATATTTTTAAATTTTTCTTCTCCTTTTGATAATGATGAAAAGAATTTAAAGAATTTTTTTTGAAATAATGAAAATGGTTATAATTGAATATTAAAAAAAAAATTTTTAAATAATAAATACTTATAAGCAGAAAATATTTGATTATTTTTATATTAAAGGGAATAAAATAAAATTCAATGAATTCACATAATTCTTATTGTGATAACAATTTAAACTTAGAAAATTACTATTCTGATGATGAAATTAATGAAAATGATTTGTGGGTTAAAGATTGTGAATTAAATAATCGTAATGATAATTTTTTTAAATATTCTTTTTCAACATATTTTAGTTCAAATAAATGTTATGCAATCATAAATAATAAAAAAAAAAGAGGAAGAAAGAAGAGAGATAATAAAGATAATGATAATAAAATTATTCATTCGAAATATGATAATGATAATATCATTTATAAATTAAAAGTTAATTGTATGCGTAATATTTTATATTTAATAAATGATTTGATTTGGGAAAAATATCAAAATCCAAAATTAAAATTACAAAAAATAAGTGGAAGATTAATAAGAGATGGAAAAAAAAAAAAAAATCTTCAATTTTTTAATAGTACAATTAAAGATATTTTATTAATGGAAAGAACAAGAAAAATAAAGAATAAGGAAGTAATTAAGAATCAATATATTATTCAAAAAATAGAAAAAGATAATAATGAAGATGAATTACTTATTGTTATTTTAAATTATACCTTTATAGATTACTTAAATAAAATTTATATCTGTATAAATGAAGAAGATTTTCAAAATATATTTAAAGTAAAAAGCAATTATTTATTTGTTAATTTAGAAATTGATGAAAAACAAAAAGAAAAAATGAAATCTATTGTCGAAAACGACATAATTAAATATTATGAAAATATTCATGAAAGAAATAGAAAAAAAAAAAATAAAAACTAATTATTATGAATAATTAATTTTTATTTTTTGGAATTTATAATTTCCACTTTTATTTATTTATTAAGATTTATTCATCTTAATGATGATATCTTTGAAAATATATGAAAAAAAGTTAATATTATAATTTATTATTTATTATTTCAAATTATTTTTATTATTAAATATATTATTTATGATTTAATTATTTTAATTTAATAAAAAAAAATGATCAATTTTTATAGAGATATTGCCGAAGACACTTATAAAAGAGGAAAGACTACTTTCAAAATTCATGATTTAAATGGAAATGAATTTTCAGTCATGATGACTATGAATTCAACTGTTTATGATTTAAAACAAGAAATTCATTATAAATATAATAAATCAATTGTTGAAATGAATCTTTATTATAATGAAAATAAACTTAGAAATGATAAAATTTTACAAGATTGTAATTTTTTAGAGCAAGATAATATTATTTTAAAACAAAAACCAGTTACTTTTAGGTTCTATTATTGTTAGTTGGTTAATATAATATTATAAGTTATATATTTTTTTAAAGTTTATTTTTTTTTTTTAAACTGAAATTAATTTTTAAAATTTTTGAGAATATTTAAATAAAAAATAAATATCATTAATGTAAATAATATATAATAATTTTCTTTAATAATTAAAGTATTTTTTGTTAATTTTTAAATTTTGAAAAATATATGCAATTAATATTTTTAAAATTTTAATATTAATATTATTTCAATTATTTATTAAATAAATATATTGTAAATTTTCAATTATTTTTGTTAAATTTAAAATTAAAAAAATGTATATTTTTTTTCTTCAACTTTAAAATTAAATTTATAT
>JAJMZS010003635.1:0-11011 GCA_023807205.1 Isotricha prostoma | reverse complement strand
TAATAATAATTTCCCTTTAGAATTAATCACAAATGTTTTAATTTTTTGATAAATTAAATTATATTATATGAATTTGGAATATATTTCTATTCTTGTATCTTTTAATATTAATTATATTTTAAAATATATATAGTAAATATTTTCAATAAAAAAAAAATTAAATTAATCTTGAAAATACTTTTATTTTCTATATTATTATTATTTTCTTCTTAATATGTGAACATTAAAAACCCTTAAAAACTTTCAGTAAAATTTAAATTAACTAAACATAATAAAAAATATCTTTAGTTAAAAATAATAAAAAAATATATATTTTAAATATTAAAAATTATATAAATCATAAAATGTCAAATATTTCTTCTGATAAATTAGAAAAATTAAATAAGAAATTAAAAGATAATTTATTTATAAATGGTTCTCAACCAACAAAAGAAGATGCAGAAATATTTGAAATAATAAGACATCATTTTAAATTAGATAAAACACTTTATCCAAATATTTTTGCCTGGCTTCAATTTATTTCTCTTTATGAAGATAATGTAATTCAATCTTGGAAAAATATAAATAATAAAAATTCAAAAGAAGAAAATGAATTTGATTTAATTATATTAGAAAAAGTGAAAAATAAAAATAATAAAATTCCTTATTCTATAATTTTATTAGAAATTAAAATATGGGATTCTGAACAAGATTTAGATTATTTAGTAAATAAAATTCAAAAAATTAAAAAAGAAGGTTTATATTGGAAAAAAGAATATAAATTAGTAGAAATTGCTTTTGGAATTAAAAAAATTATTTTGACTTTGATTGTAAATGATAATAAAATTTCAATTGATGAATTAATTGATGAAATTGAATCTTGGGAAAATGAAATTCAATCAGTTGATATTTTATCATTTAAAGAATTGTAAAAAGAATATTTTTTTATTTAAATTTATTCAAACTTAAAAATATAATATAAATAATCTTATTTAATTTTATTTATAAATTTCAAAAAAAAGATAAAATATTATATCATATAATAGAAAAAAAATGACAGGAAAAAATTAAAAATATTTTATAAAAATAAAAAAAAAGAACTTAAAAAAAAAATATTTTTTTAAATAAAACTAATTTAAATCTTAAAAAAAAAAAAATAATAAAAAATGGGAAATATTCAAATAATAGAAACCCATGGAAAACCAGTAACAGAATTATATTCAAATTTAAAATCATTTAACATTCATTTTGCAATTCGTTGTGGAATATGTCCAGTAATCCCAAAAATAATGTATCAAATTCACAATAATAAAACAAAAATAGAAACATTATGTGGTTGTGGACACGATAAAATAAATTCAATATCAATATTTAATAAAGAACAAAATGAACTTTTACAAAATTTAAAATGTAAAAATTGTAATTTTGATTCATTAGATGTAACAAATCCATTTTATTATTGTCCAAGATGTAATCAATTATTTTGTGCTTCTTGTAGAAGTGAACATATTCATTTTTTAGAATTAGTTTCTTTAAATTATTTTGATTCTACTTGTATTGAACATAATAAAAAATTTAATTATATTTGTTTAGATTGTAAATGTTCTTGTTGTGTTGATTGTAAAGATGATTATCATCTTGATCATATTTTATCTAAAATTAATAATCAAAAATTAAATCCAAATGTTATTTCTCAAATTGAAAATAAAATTAATGAAATGAAAAATGAATTTAATTTTAATAAAAATGCTATTGATGGAAAAATTAAAGAATTAGAAAATAAAATTATTGAAATTAAAGATAAGTTTTTAATTTATTCTAATGAAATTAATGAAGAAATTACACTTTTTAAAAATATTATTGAAACTTATAAAAATAAAGAAAAAGAAGATGATTTAAATTATGAAATTATTGCAAATGTTAAAAATTTACTTAATTTTCAACCTATTAAATTCAATTTAGAAACTTTAAAAACAATTGAACAAAAATATGAAAATAAAGAATTTTTTAATGATTATTTTCCTTATTTAGATAATGAAAAAAGAGTAGAAAAAAATAAAGATTATGTTTTACAATTAGAAAAATCAAATGCTTTTAATTTTGAATCTAAATTTGTTAATTATTCATTAATGTTAAAAAATGATAAATTAGCAATTTCTTTAGATAGAGATATAAGAATATATGAAACTGAATCATATTCTCTTCAATTAATAATAAATGAATTAAATACAGTTTTTACTTTTTTAACTGAATTAAAAGATGAACGTTTAGTTTGTTTAAGTCAAAATTTTTTTACAATTATTAAATTTCCTTCTGCAAAAACATATCAAATTGAACAAATAATAAAAGATGTTTATGTTTCATATATTTTTGAATTGAATAATGAATCATTATTTGCTTGTTTAAAAGATAGTATTCATATATATAAAAAAGGAAAAGACAATCAATTTGAAGATTCTTTACAAACTTTCGATAAAAAACAAAATATTGTATATGCAATTCAAATAAAAGAAAAGATAATTGCATGTATTTCACATTCAAAAAAATCTATTTTTTTTTGGGATTTAGAAGAAGATACAATTTTAGATATAATAAAAAATATTTCAATTTTTTATTCTAAAAATTATTGTAATACAATGATTTTAATAAATGAAAATATTTTAGCAGTTTGTGGAAGTGATTGTTGTGGATTAATATTAATTGATATTAATTCATATCAAATTATAAAAAGTATTCCTTCATATGATAATATTTTAGGTATTAGTAAAAAAATTAGAAATAATGTTTTTATTACTTTTGAAGCAATTAATATTTCTCCTACTATTGATAATTATAAAAGTTTTATGAGAGAATTTATTGTTGATAAAACTGGAATTAATTGGAATTGTGTTCTTATTAAACAAAATGTTATTAAAGGAGAACCTACTTCTATTGTTGAAATGAAAGATGATAAATTAGCTGTTAGTTTAACTGATGGAACTTTAATTTTTTTGAATTAGGTTTTTTTAGTTTTTTTTTTTGATTTTTTTAATTGATTGATTGATTTTTCATTTTTTATTTTTTAGTTTTTTTAGAGAATTTAAGTTATTTATTTAAATCTTTTTATTATTGTTTTTTTTTTTTATTATTTTATTATTTATTTTTTTATTCCTTTTATATTTTTTGTATTATAATTTGAAATTAAATAAATTATTATAAAATTTTATATATTAATTTTTCTCAAATTTAAAAAAATTTATACAATTAATCATCAAAAATGAACAAAATTAATTTTACAATAATAATTAAACAATAATAGATTAAATAAAAATAAACATTTTAAAAAAAATAAAATAAATGAAAGAAATCTTTCTGATATTAATAATCATTACAATTAAAAAATTAACTTCTACAGAAACAATAACAAAAACAGTAACTCCAATAGAAATAGAATCAGGAGAATTTATTCACTTAACTCAATATAACAATGGTTACATGTTAATATTTCATTCATCAAATACAATATATAAATATGTATATGATACAGATGGAATATTAAAAAATATTTCAACATGTAATAAATCATATAAATATAGGAATGAATTTTCAAGTATAAATAAAGATAATTATTTTGTAATTGCAAATAATCCTCCAATTATTTTTACAGATGAAAATGATGATTGTTCAAAATTAGATGGAGATGTAAGAGAACATGGAATAAGATTAGCATTTTTTCCAAGTGGATATTTTACAATAGCAAATATTAATAATGGTGGATTAGTTTTATTTCATTATTCCAAAGAAGATAATAATATTAAAAGAACACAAAATTATCCACAATATGATAATTCTAATGCTATTAAAATTGATAATAATTTTTTAGCTATGATTGCAACAAGTGGGAATGTTCTTCTTGTTTTTCATCTTTCAAATTATAATGATGCTCCTCTTACTGTTAAATGTATAAATACATATGATTGGAATGTATTAAAATCAGTTAATATTTATTCTATTACAAAACCAACTAATTTTAATTTATTATTTTTAAATTATGTTACAAATGATTATGATTTAATAATGTATTGTTATACTATATCTAATGATGAAAAATTACGTTGTTCATGTGGTTATTTTAAACCATCTAGTAATAATTTTGAACCTTGCAATATTTTTGAAATTATTCCAAAATGTAATAGAGATCATAATAATGGATTTATTAATTCAATTTTAATTGGAAATTATAATGAACCTGATGGTATTCTTGTTATTTGTCAAGGAAGTAATAAAAAATATTTACATTTTACAAAATTAACTTTTACTCAATCATCAAATTCTTTTTCACATGGAACTATTTATAATCTTATGTTTGATAATGATGTATCTTTTCCTTATTATGCCCCTTTTACAAATAATGATGCAATTTTTTATTATTATAAAAGTCATGCATGTGTTACTTATTTATATTCATATACTTGTAAAAATGTAGATTTAGGATCAATTCAAACTAGTTCAACACAAACAATTAATTTTGAAAATTATTTTATTCAAGGAATTTTAGAAACTAATTCATTATCATTTAAAATTAATTCAATATCATCTGGGATTACCCTCAAAAAAGGTTCTTCAGTAATTTCTGCATCTACTACAGTTGGTTATTTAATTACTGATAACTTTGAATTAACAGCTGGTACTGTAATTGGGAATGAAATAATTGAATATTATGTTACTGGGAAAGAAAATATTATTTGTAGTATATTAATTACAATAAGAAGCGGATGCGTTGAAGGTTGTGGCAGTTGTGATTCAAATGGTGTTTGTGTTTCTTGTGGGGATGATTATTCTCAAAAAGAAGGAGAAAGTCCTGTTATTTGTTATCCATCAGATACTCCAATTGAAGGATATTATATATCCGAAGGAAAATTTAAAAAATGTTATGATTCTTGTAAAAAATGTAATGGAGAAGGAACAATAAATGATAATAATTGTGAAGATAGTGAATGTAATGATGGATATTATATTGTAAATAATAAACCTAATCAATGTTGGAATGAGTCTATTAAAAATGAGGTGGGAATTGATAAATATTTTTTTAAAGAAAATATTTATGATGAATGTGATTCAGGATGTATTGGTTGTTCTATTGACAAAACAAATTGTACTTCTTGTGATACTAGTAACAATTATTATAAAGTAGAAAATATAACATCATCAATTCTTTGTAAATTATTCTCAGATCATCATTATATTTTTTCTGATTATAAATTATATCAATGTGATGAAAATTGTTTAACTTGTTTAGATAATACCAATAACTGTACATCATGTAACACTAATAAAAACTACTATAAAATAGAAAATATAACAACATCAACAACATGTATATTAAAAACAACACCTCACTATTACATTTCAGAGAGTAAACTCTACGAATGTGCAGAAGAATGTGGAACATGTGAAACATTATCCACAAATTGTTTAACTTGTAATAACGAAAATGATTATTATTATGAATTATCATCATCATTATGTATAAAAAAGGGAACAGCAGGATATTACTTTTCAGAAAATATGATGTATGAATGTGATGAATCATGTGAAGAATGTGAAGGGACATCAACAAATTGTATTTCATGTAATAATAATTATTATCCAATAATAAATACAATAAGTCCTTGTTATAATAGTGCTCCTAGTAAACATTATTTAGCACAAGTCAATGGTAATTATTATTATAAACCTTGTTATGTTTCTTGTTTAACTTGTACTGGTGAAGGTAATGATAGTGAAAATAATTGTATTGCTAATAGTTGTGATGAAGGTTATATTCCACAAGAATCAAAAAATACCAATTGTGTTTTAAATTGTGAAAAATTTTATTATATTGATAATTTAACTGGAAGATTTACATGTTATGATAATGATGATTGTCCTTTATTTTATCCTTTTTTAGCTGGTAAACAATGTGTTGTTTCATGTCAAGATGATGATGATTGTAATTTATGTAAAATAAAAACTTTATATGAATTTAATAAGAAATGTGTAGAAAATTGTCCAAGTGGATATCAAGTAAGTTCTGATAATAAAAAATGTGAAATTATAATAGATGAATCAAAATGTAATTTTGATAAACAAAATATTGATTTAGATGTTGATAAAATTGAAAGTAAAATTGATGATTTTGCTGAAAATTATGCAACAAAATATTCAAATAGTAAAAATAGTGTAACAATAATAAATAATATTGATTCATTATATTCAATTCAAATATTTAAAAATGAAGAATGTTTAAATGAAGATGATACAATATCAAAAATAAATTTAGGTACATGTCCTAATATTTTAAAAGAAAAATTATCATTAACAGAAATAATAATATTAAAAGCTGATATATATAAAAATGAAAATGGAATAAAAAAGAATATAATAACATATGCATTTTATTCTCCTTCAGGAGAAAGATTAAATACAAATTTATGTTCAGAAGAAAAAATAACAATATCAATTCCTTTAACAGAAGAAAATGGAGGAGATGTAAATTTAGCTAAAGATATGTCAAGTAAAGGAATTGATGTTTATGATATTAATCATCCTTTCTTTAATGATATTTGTTTTCCTTTCACTTCAAATGAAGGAGAAGATGTTTCTTTAAATGATAGAGTTGAAAAATATTATCAAAATGTTAGTTTATGTGAAGAAAATTGTGAATATAAAGGAGTTAATTATGATAAAAGTGAACCTGAAGTTATTTGCGAATGTAAAATTAAAAATAGTTTTTTAGATAATTTTGATAATGAAATTACAGGAGAAGTTTTTGAATTAGTTAGTTCTGGTTATTTTTCACTTTTTAAATGTTATAAGAATACTTTTAATAAAAAAGAAATTAGAAAAAATTTAGGTTTTTGGATTTATTTTGTATTTGGGATTATTCAAATTGTTTTAATTGTTTTATATTTTTATTTTGGATTAATTAAAATTAGAAGTTATTTAATGAGAAGAATTAAAATGAATAATCCAAATGATGAAAGTGAAAATGAGAATAAAAAAAATGAAATTAATAATATTGATAATAATAATAATAATATTAATAATATTGAAAATATTATTTCAAATCCACCAAAAAATTTTGAAAGTAAAAGACCAGAAGAAGATTTTGTGATTTATGATTTAAATGATAATTTAAAAAATAATAATACACCAACTAATATATTTACTCATTCTAATTTAAATAAATCTAATAATTTATTATCAAATATTCCTAAAATAAGTAATTTAAAACAAATTTCTACTAATAAAAAAAAATTATATTCAAATGAAATTCAATTAACAGGAAATAAAAATAAAAAAATTGAAAATACTATTTCATCACAAGATATTAATTTTAATTTTCCATATTCTCAAAGTTCACAAAGAGAAATGAAAATAAAATCACCAAAAAATGATATTATACTTTTTAATAATAAAAATATGGAAAAATTACAAAGACAAAATACAATTATAATAGATGAAAAAGAAAATAGTATAAGTTATAATAATAGTAATCAAAAAATTTTAAATAAATTATATACAAAAAGAATATTAACAAATAAAAATGATGATAATATTTTTGATGATGATGAATTAAATGAAATGAGTGTAGAAGATGCAAGAGAATTTGATAAAAGAACATATTGTAATTTTTTTTGGGCTCAATTAGTAGAAAAACAAGATATAATAAATTTATTTTTTGATGATAATCCTTTACACAATTTTCATATAAAATGTTTAGTTTTTATATTTGAAATTCAATTATATATTTTTATTAGTGCAATTTTTTATATGGAAAGTTTAATTGCAAAAAATATTCATAAACCAAAAAGTAATTCTATAATAGAAATAATAATAAATGAAATAGAAAGATTAATTTATTCTGAAATTGTAAGTTTAGTTGTTGAAATGTTAACTAAATGTTTAACTGAAAGTGAAAAGAGATTAAATTTATTAAATGATACTGAAAAATATCAAGAAAGATTTATTGAACAAGTTAGTTTAATTCTTAAAGATATGAAAATCATGCATTATACTTTTATTATTTTTGATATTATTTTATATTTTGTTTTCTTATATTATGTTTCTGCATTTTGTGCTGTTATGAAAAATACTAAAAAAAATTGGATTGAAGGTTGTATTATTACTTTTTCTATTATTCAGTTTTTTTCTTTTTTTATTTGTTTTCTTTCTACTTCTTTAAGATTTATTGGATTAAAATATAATTGTTTAGGATTTTTATATAGTATTGGACAATTTCTTATTTGATTTAATTTATGACTTTTGGTATATTTTGTTTTATATATCATTTTAAATTATTTTTTATTTTTT
Source organism: Isotricha prostoma (assembly GCA_023807205.1). Taxonomy (NCBI): domain Eukaryota; phylum Ciliophora; class Litostomatea; order Vestibuliferida; family Isotrichidae; genus Isotricha; species Isotricha prostoma. Next base: position 2,698 of record JAJMZS010003635.1, on the reverse strand, counting down.
TGTTTATTATATATATTTAAATTTTTTTTTATTTGAATTTTTTATAAAGATTATAAATATTCTTTTTGAATTTCAAATGGGTTTTCCTTATTTCTAAATTATCATCAAAAATAATATTTTATTTTTCCTATATATAATCTGATTCTTTAGATATATAAAATTTAAAATTTTATTTATTTATTCCCACTTATTTTTCGGGATTTGGAAAAAAATTTAATCATTATTTCTTTTTAAATTTAAAATATCAAATTTAAAATTTTTAAAATAATTAAAATATTTTTGTAAACATTAATAAACAATGATGTTTAATTGTTATTATTTGTAATTTAAATTATTTAATTGTAATAAATATTAAATTTATACAATAATTAATTTCAATAAATTAAAAAAATTAATTCTTTCATAATAAAAATAAATTAAAACATTAAAATTAATTTAAAATTATAATAAATTTTAATTTATAAATAAAAATATTTTAATTAAAATTATATATAAATGATATTTATTTTATAAAAATAAAAATGTTATTAATTAAAATATTTTTATTGCTCTTTTCAATTTTATTAATTAATACATATCCAGAATATAAATTAAATACTTTATTTTATTTTGATCCAGAAACAAATAATAAATGTGATGAAACAAATTATTGGACTCCATTTAATCAAAAAACAACATGTTATAGATTTATAAATTTAGAATTAAAAGATTCATCTGAAAAAGAATCAATAAAATTAATATTAGATCATAATATTGCATATAGTGATTTTAATTCATATGAATTAAAATTAAAAGAAGCAACATTAAAATGGAAAAAAGTAAAAGAACCAATATCAATAATAGATGAAGAAACAATATATAAAATAATGAATTATACAAATAAACCAAATTTAAAAAATAAAAAAATAAAACCATATCATTATTTAGGATATTATTATATGAATTCATATTATATAAATAATGAAAAAGAAATAAATGAATATGGTTATTGGACAAATACAGTTTATAATAAAGATTATGTTTATACAATTAATAAAGATGGTTTAAATACAATAGTAGAAAAAGATAAAAAAAGAGGAATTAGACCAGTAATAAAAATATTAAAAAAAAATATAAATATAATAACAAAAGAAATAGATATAACAGATATAATAATAAAAAAATCAAAAATATATAAATATCCATTTGAAAATAAAAAATATGGAAAAAAAAATTTAATATATAAACAACTTCAAGGATTTACTTTTACAAAAGATAAATTAATATTTCATTCAAGTAATAATGATGATAGAAAACATGGAATATTATATATATATAATTCACCAGATTTTAAAAAAAATTATAAAATTAAATATGGAACAACTGGACATGGAAATGGTATGACATTTAATAATAAAACAAATAAATTTTTAATATGTGGTCCAGATGAATATAAAAAATTATATGAATATAATTCAAAAACTTTTAATATTGAAAAAATATATGTTTCAAATAATAAAATACCAATATTTCGAAGTATTGGATATGATTATAATAATAATTTATATATTGGATATTCATCACAAAAAATATTCTTTACTGATACTAAAACATTTAAAAAAAAATATCAATTTGATATTGGATTTTTTGAAACTGCACAAGATTTAGAATATTATAATGGTTTTGTTTTTATGACTACTTCAGAATTAGGTTCTCCTAATAAATATCAATCTTATAGTTTTTATGAAAAAGGTACTAATTTAATTTATATTTTTAATACTCAAATTATTAATGGAAAACCAACTAAAAATTTTGGAAGAATGGTTGGTAGATTATTTATTGGAAAAAAAGGAGAATTAGAAGGAATTTCATTTTTTGATAATAAAGTTTTTTTAGGTTTTGCTACTAGAAAAATTGATAATTTTAATGCTTATACTTTTTATGGTATTATTTATAAATTATTTGAACAAGATATTAGATTAATTGCAAAAAAACAACATTCTTTTGTTTTTGATAATCAATTTTATAATACAAAATTAAATTTTAAAGAATAAATATTTTCTTTTTAATAAAATAATTTTTTTATCATCAATTAAAATGTCATATTTTAATATTTTTTTATTTTAATTTATAATCTTTTTTTTAATACATTTATATACTAAATAATCTAAATCTTTTTTAGAATATTATTAATTAATATTTAATAAAATAATATAATGAGGATTTCATTTTTATTTCATCTCATTTATTAATATATTTTACTTTAATTAATATTAAAATTTATTTATTAATATTTATTTAATATGCAAGCACCTTTACCTCAAAAAAAATTTTAATTACTTCAAATAATAATATTAAATATTCTGTTGAAATTTTTAATGAATCAAATTATTTAAATATTTTGATTAAAACAATTGATAAAATACCTTCAATTAATTATAATAATAAATTTTCTTTAGATGATATAAAACGATTAAATAAATATTTTTTTACATGTACAAATATTTCTGAAGTATATATTTTGCTTGAACCATTTATTCAAAATACAAATAATATCAGTTTAAATGAAAAAATAAATGAAATAAATTTAATTATTAATATTTCCTTTCCTCTTTCCCCTCAAATTATTTTTACAATTAAAACTTATACAAAAAATATGAATGAATCAATAAATGAACTTTATGAAATAATTAATAAACAAAATATACAATTAAATGAA
>JAJMZS010003634.1:0-11035 GCA_023807205.1 Isotricha prostoma | reverse complement strand
TTTCTTTAATATTATTTTCTAATTTAATTTCTTCTTGAAAAGTAATTTTTATACTTTTATTTTCTCTTTCAATATTATTATAATTATTTTGAATATTATTATGATTATGATTTATTAATTCATTATTATTATTTATTTTTATATTTTTATTATTATTATTTTTATTATAAGTTTTACAACAAATAACATTAAAAATCTTATTATTTTTTTCTGATTTTTTTGTAATTTTAATTTCATTATTATCTTTATTAAAATAATTAATTCTATTTTCTTCTAAATGTTTATCTTTATTTTGTTGATAAATTTTAATTTGTCCAGTTCCAATTATAATTTTTAAAAAATCACCTCTTAATAATTTTCTAAAATGTGCTTCTTCGTCTTCAATAAATCTATTAATCTTATTAAACTTTTCTTCTTTTGATAAATTTGAATTTTGATTTGAAATATCTTTTTGTTTTAATGTAATTCTCTTTCTTTGTACAATTTTTCTTCTATAACTTTTTTTATTCCTAATTCTTCTTTTTGATTGTCCTAAAATTATTTTAAATTTTTCTATTTACTTTTCCTTAAATTTTGATTGCTTTTTTTCATATTATAATTATTTGATATGAATTATACTCAATTAAATAAAATTTTAAAGAAATTTAATGACAAATTATAAAAATATTTTTTAACCTTTTAATCTAATATATCAAAAAATAAAAAAAATAAATATTAAAAAATTAATTTATTTTTTTTTTATTCATCACAGAAATGAAAATCAGAAATAATTTAATATAATTTTAAAACTTATTATTCTAATATTTAAATAATATGAAAATATAATAATAGAAATGTTTACATTTACTAGTACATTTATGCAAAAAAAATTATTTTATCAAATTGATATTTTAAGCCCATCACCAATTTTATATGTTTATAAAGAAAAAAGAAGACCAAGTTATTTAGGGGTTATTTTAACAATTCTTATGATTGCTATTACTTTAATTTTTAGTTATAATGTAATTATAAAATGGATTAATCATTCTAATTATACAATAACATATAATAAAATAATTTCACAAGAATCATCAATTTTTAATTTAAATAATACTCTTTTTGCTTTTAATTCAAATATAATTGGTAATGATAATTATTTATTTTCAATTAATTTAATCACTGTTATTAATGATAATATTACTAATTGTTCAAAAATTGATCATGAAAAATGTTCAAATCAAAAAACTAATTTTGAATATATAAGTAATTATAATGATTTTTATTGTTTAAATAATAATAACATAAATAATATTTCAAATACATTAAATCAAAAAGAAACTTATTTATCATTTAATATTTCATTAAAGAATAATTCAATTAATAATGGAAAAAAAAATGAAAAAGGTGATATTGATGATGAAATAAATATAAAATTTTTATTCAGTACACCAAAAATCAATCATAATAATTTTACCAATCCAATCACTTATGTAAGTTTTTTACATAATTTTAATATTCCATCAAAACAATCATGTATAATTAATAATTATTTTAAAATGATAAATTATCAAACAAAAACAGGAATAATTACAACACAAATATCAGAATTAAATATATCTTTTTATGACGAATCAATAACATCAAGAGAAATATCAAATGAAAAAAAAGTTGAAAAAGGTATTATAAATTTTCATATTTCACCTTTTAATATTGATACTTATTTAAGAACTTATCCAACTGTTCAAGAAATGTTATCACAAATAGGAGGAATTTCTTCAATTGTTTTTAGATGTTTTAGTATATTTATGGCTTTTTTTGCTTCTACTAAAAATAATTATGTAATTTTTAGTAATATTGTAAATAAACATAATAATATAAAAAGAAAAATTGAAGTTAAAAAAAGTAATTTAGATGTTAATTATAAGAAAAGTATTTATAATAATAATAATGAAAATAATAATAGAAATAATTGTAAATTAACTAATTTTGGTAATGATAATTTATCAATGGTTCCAAAATTAAAAAAACCTTTTTTGAATTCAAATTCAGAAGAAAATAATAGTTCAAATCAAATTAAATCAAAAAGAGAAAATTATGAAAAAAATAGTAGTAATAATAATAGTATTGAAATAGAATTAACAACATATAATGATAAAAGTAGTAGTAATTCTACAACACCAGATAATAGTATTGATGAAAAAAGAAAAGTAACTATAAAAAAGAAAACAATAAGTAAAAATGGTAATCTTAGTAAAATTTCATTATGTAATTCATTTTGTATTCAAATTATTCCATGTAAAACAAAAAATAAAAAAATTTTAAGTTTATCTGAAGAATTTATAAGAGATTGTCTTGGTATAGAAAATATAATAAAAACAAATTGTAGAATGAATCAATTGATAACTCTTTTAAATCCAGAAAGGAAAAAAAAAATCGATGAAATTGATAATTATATTATTGAATCATTGAAAATTATTGAAAATGGTGGAAATATTGAACCTAAACCAACTGAAGATTATGATGATTGAATTTGAAAAAAATAATTATTAAAATTAAAATTTATATTATTAGAATTAATTTTTTTATTATTTATATTTTAATCATATAAAAAAGATTTAAATTAATAAAATAAAAATTATAATTTATTTTTAAATTGGAATTTTAAAAAAAATTTGGAAAAAAAAAAATAAATTTAATATTTAATATTAAAAACTTAATATTTCCTAAAAAATTTATTTTTTAAAAATTGATTTAAAAAAAAAAATAAATATTGTTGAATTAAAAATTAATTTATAAAATTCAAACGAAGATAATTCGAAAATTTTTTATAATCAATTTCTATAAAATACATTAATATATTTAATAAATAAAAATAAAAGTAATAATCAAATGGAAGACTTTTTAAGTTTTATAGGTTGTTGTAATCCAAAATTACCAAATTCAAATGAAACAGTAATAAATCGCATTGCAACAGAAAAAATAAATCAACCACCAAATTCTCATAAAGTATTAGAACAAAAAATGAAAGAAAATAATAATAATAATTCAAATAATAATCCTTTTGAAAATATTCCAGAAACATCAATAACAAATGAAAATATATCACCAAGATTTTTATATAATGGTCAAATTGATGATAATAATTTAAAACAATCACCAAATGAACAAAAACAAAAATTATTATCTTCAATAATTTCATTTTCAAATTTTCCAATTCAACCAATAATTGAAGAAAAAGAAAAAGAAAAAGACAAAAGAATAATTGGTCCAAAAATTTTATTAACTGGTGAATTATTTTTTGGAAAAGAATTAATAATTACTACAAATGGAATGATAAATGGTTTAAGACATAAAAATGATGGATTAACATTTTTTGGATTAAAAAATATTACTGATTATAGAGGAACATATTACAATGATTTTGTAATTAATTATCAAATTGAAAATGAAGAAAGTAAAAAAAAAAATGAATCTTCTACTGGAAGAGTTTTTACTTTATCTTTTCAAAAAAAAACAAAAGAATTTTGTTTATATATGATGCATGATTCAATTATAATTTATTATGAAATTAATAATTATGTTTATTTCAATAATGATAAAGATTATTATTTATTATTAGGAAATATTTTTATTACAATTATAACAAAAAAAAATAATAATGAAAATAATCCAAAAGAAATTGAAGTTGAAATTGATAATGAAAATGGAGATAATGAAATATATAATTTTACACATAAAGATACTCCAATTACAATTGGAAGATCAGATTGTAAAATTTGTATTTCAAAACCTTCTATTTCAAAAATTCATGGAGTAATTGATTTTTCAAAAGAATGTAATTTATTTTATTATAAAGATTCTGGAAGTACAAATGGTTCTATTTTATTAGTTAAAGAAGATGATTATTTGAAAATTAAAGGTGAAATGAATTTTAAACTTGAAAATATTCCTTTTAAAATAATGGAATTACCATAAATTTTTTATAACTATAAATTAATGTTTATTTTTTATTTTGATATTTTGATGATTAAATATGATATTTTGAGAATGTATATAATAAATAAAATATAATAGAAAAAAAATTAAATAATTTAATTGTTTTTTCTTAATTAGATTTTTTTAAATTAAATTTAAAAAATTATTTTGAAAAATAAAAACATTAAATGATAATTTACTATTTAATAATTTTTTAAATTATATTAAAAAAAAGTATTTTTACATAACTGTATATGTACCAAAAAGGGCTTTTGAAACTTTATCTTTAAAATCATTCATTGATTCTTCTTTTCTTAATTTAGTAAATTTTATTTTATTTTCAAATATTAAAGTTTCTTCTTTGGTTAATAGATTTATAAAATTATTTAATTCTTTAATTCTATTATTTATTTGTATTATATCATCAAAGTATCTTTTTTGTTTTTGATGTTCCATAAAAATTTTAAAAAAATTTTCTTCTTTTTTTTCATCAAAAATATTTTTATTAATGGCATATTGATGTAATTTTGTTTTATTTTCATGAACAATATTTTTAATAATATTGTCTTCTACTTTTTTCTCAAATATAATTTTAGTAAAATCTTCATGTTTTAAATACAAATTTCCCATTTGTTCAATAAATTTATTAGAAAAAAATTCACGTTTAAATTTTTCTTTAATAAAATTTCTAATATTTACTCCATTTTTTTTTTCAGAAAAATTATATATATGAATAAAATTTTGTGAATTAGTTTTTCTATTTCTATGTTTTAAAACATTTAAAATTAATTTTAATTGACTTTTTTCAAAACCTAATTTTGAAATATTAATTATATATTCAATTTGTTCATTATCTAAAAAAGGAGGAAACATATTTGTATCAATATTAACTTTTAATTCAATTAATCTTTTTACAACCCAAGTTAATCCTTGATTTCTTGTATCAGTTCCTTTTTTTAATATATCTAAATAATATTTTTTTTGATCATTACTGAATTCTACAAATAAAGATTTATAATATTCTTTATTATCATCACACTTTTTTAGTTTTTCTTTTGCTTTTTTTATAATTTTTGATAATTGTTCATTTATTAAGGAAAATCTATCATCATATCCTTTTAATTCCAATAATAAATCATTTTTAATTGAATTAAATTCATTATATTTTCTTACTTTCTCTTCAATAATTTCTGAATTTGTTTTTCTCTTTATTTTCTTTTTTGATTCTCCACTATTTTGTGTTTTATTTGAAATATTATCATCTAAATATGATACATTATTTTCATCTGATTTTAAATTATGATCCATTTTAATTTTATTTTCTAAATTATTTATATTACTGTCAATATGAAAATCAATATCACTACTATTATTATTAATATTACTATTATTACTTTGATTATTATTATTACTATTAATATTACAATTATTAATATTATTTTTTTTATGAATAAAAGCATTATAATATTTTTCAACTGATTTAATTCTTTCTTTAATAATATCAATACATAAATTATATTCAATTCTTGCAGATTCTAATAATTTACAAGTATCATTCAATATACTTTCATATTTTCTTTTTTTTAGTTTATTTATTAATATTTTTTCATATATATCCATTAAAGCTTCTCTATGTTTTAATTCAGTTTTTTTTTGTTCTTTAAAATATTCTTTAGAAATGCCTTCTAAATTATCTTGATATTCATTAAATAATTTATTAACATTATCGTCTTTTATTAAAACTTTAAAATTAATTAATTTATCTTTAGAGGTAAATATTTGAGATTTATTTTTTATTAATATTCTTTCAGATTTTATTTTTGGTAATAACTCTTTTAATGACAATTTTTGATTTATTAAATTATCAACTTCTTCTTTTTTCCTAATTAATTCATTTTGTCTTTTTATCTCTTGATTAAAATAATTAATAATTTTTACATCTTTAAATTGTGAATTTTCTAAATGTTCACTATCCCAAATTGACAATTGAAAAATTGTATCTTTTATTTTTTTTTCATCATTTCCATTTTTATTTTTAAACTCTTTTTGACTATTTACACTATTATTTTTTTTTAAAATCTTAGATGTAAATGCTGTTGAATTCAAAGAATTATTATTATCAAAAATTACATTTTTTTTAAAAGTTTGAATCGCATTTTTACTAGTAATACTTCCAGAATTAGCTTTTAAATTTGAATAATTTCTAATAGGAAAATTTAAATTAGATGATATTTTAATTTCCATTATATTAAATATTTTTAATTATTTTTATTAATAAAATCAATTTTTAAGTTACTTCTATCATTAATATAATGAAAATATTTATTTAATTGAAATACTAATAATTTAAAAATTTATTATAAAAAATAGAATTCTAATTTATAATTTTATCTTAATTTAAAAATTAATTAAATAAAAACAATTAATTTAACAACAATCATTATTAATATTAATTTTCTCATCAGAAATTTTGTTCTTTTCCAAAACTAAACTTAATCTATTTTTTTCAATTGGATTTTTTTCATTATCATTTTTAAACTTTTCAATTCTTTCTAGAATATTTTTAATTAAATAATCCATACTTTCATCAATTCCAATTCCTAATTTTGCACTTGTTTTAAATAAATTATCAAAATTATTATCTTTAGCAAATTTTTGAATCTCAGAATCATTTTCAATAAAATCTTCATCAACTAAATCAATTTTATTTACTATTAAAATACAAGGTAACATTTGACCATCTAAAAATCTAGTATTTTCATTAATTGATTCTTTCCAATTTAAAGTACTATTTTTATTAAAAAAAAGATATAAAAAAAAATAATTATATTTATTATTTTTACTCTTGAATTGATTCTTTATTTGTAATATCACATACAATAATACAACCATGTGAATTTTTTGAAAAAATTTTTGTTATACATGTATTCTTATCTTGACCTGCTAAATCCCATAATTGAATACGATAAAATTTTCCTTTATATTCAAATATTTTAAATGAAAATTCTGATATTATTGTTGCTTTATATTCTTCTGAAAATATATTTTTTGTCCATTTATTTACAAATGATGTTTTACCTGTTGCACTATCACCTATTACTATTATTTTAATTTCATTTTTAGTATTATTATTATTTCCTAAATCCATTTATTTTCAATTGTTTTTTTAATTTTTTTTATTTATTTTTATTTTTTTTAATTTTATTTAAATATAATATAATACAATTTAATAAATAAAATATTTTCAAGTTTATTAAAAATATTTAAAATTTTTATAAATAATGGGTTGTGTATTTTGTGATTGTTCAAATGAACATCAAAATTTGCCTACTCAATCAGATAAAATTGATTTATCAATATTAAATAGTATAATTTTATCATCAACTGATATTAGTCCAATGAATTCAATAGATATTTCTTTTAATATTGAAAATAAATTTATATTTGATGTAAATATGGGAGAAGGAACTTTTGGTTTTTCAATGAAAATAATAGAAAAACCAACAAAAAAAGAATATTCTCTTAAAATTTTACCAAAAGATATTTTATTAGAACAACAATATTTAAAAGATATTAAAAGTTATTATGAAAAAAAAAGAAAATTATTAATTAATTCATCATATATAAATTCGATTTTAAGTATTTATGAAAATGAAGATAATTACTTTATGATAAGAGATTTAGCTCCATTAACTTTAAGAACAAAAATAAATAATTCAAAATTACCTTTTAAATTAAGTGAAGTTAAAAATATAATGTCTCAAATTTTTAAAAATATAAAATATCTTCATGATAATAATATAATTCATGGAAATATAAAACCAGAAAATATTTTATTTTTTAATAAAAATGAAATTAAATTAGAAGATGATTCACATTTTGTTCATTTTCAAAGAAGTAATAAAATATCAAATTATATATTTTTATCTCCTGAAATTTTATCAAATAATTATAATGAAAAATGTGATGAATGGTCTTGTGGAATAATAATGTATTATTTATTATGTGGAAAATATCCTTATTCTATTTCATCAATTGATGAATTAAATTCTAATATTTTTTTAAAAAATAATTTTGATCAAAATGAAGAATTTAAACAATTAAATTCAAATAGTAAAGATTTAATTTCTAAATTATTAAATTTAAATTATAATTTAAGATTTAGTGCTGAAGATGCTTTATCACATAAATTTTTTGATAAAGATTCAAATGATTTAGAAAATTTAAATGATAAAAGTGAAGATAATATTTATAATAGAAATATTAATTCTGTTATGAAAATATATTTTATTTTTATTATTGTTTTTAAAAATGATGCTAATATTAATGAATTATTTACTAATTATATTCTTGGTGATGGATTTGAAGTTGAAAATGAAAAATGGAAATTATTAAAGTTTTTAAGTGATAATTTAATTTGTTATGAAGATGAAAATATTAAACATATTATTAATTATCTTTATAATAATCATATTTATTTATTTAATGATAATTTAAAAATTGTTTTTGATTTCTTTTGTAAAAATATTGGAGAAAATGAACCAATTATTAAAATTAAAGATATTATTAGTGCTTTAAAAATTTTACTTGAAAATATTAATAATAATAATCCTAAATTAACTGATGATTTATTGGATAAAAAGTTAACTTATGATGAATTTAAGTATATTATAACTTCTTTTATATAGAATTATTTTTTGCTTTTAAATGGAGCATTTAATAAAATTAAATATTGATATAATAAAAATAAATTAAAAGAATAAAATAAGTTCTATTTTTATTTAATATTTATTTTGCATTATACATTTAGTTTTAAAATATTTAAAACAAATAGTTATTTAATACGAAAAATTATTTGAAATATTTACATTATATATACTAAGTACTTTTTTTAGATTTTAAAACTTTATTTACTAAAAAAAATAAAAATTTGATTTATGCAAAACTTGAAATAGATATAAATATATTTTCTTTATCTTTACTAATATTACAAGCAAAAATTTTAAAATTTTTATTTAAAATAATATTTCTTCTTTCTTGATTAAATATTTCATCAGTTATTTGAAAAACAATACTTAAGATTGGATTAGGGAAATTATCAATATTAAATGCACATTGATTATATTTTTTTAGAATTTCTAATCTTTTATTTATTAATAAATATTCAATATTTTCTTTTGAAAATTTAAATTCATCTTTTTCAAAAATTGTATCATCAAAAATAACTTTAATATCATCACAATAATTTAATTGTGAAAGAGGTTGAATGTTATTTAAAAAATCAACAGTATCATAAAATATTTTACTTCCATTTTTTAAAAGAATTTTTTTATTAAAACCAAAATTAATACCATTTAAATATTCTATATTATTTTCTATAATAATATCATCTATTATAGTTTTTAATTTTAAAGCATAATCTTTTGGATTAGAACGAACAAAATTTATTTCATTCAACATTTTCATTTCAAATGATAATTCTTTACTAAAATTATCTGTTGATTTATTATATAAAAAATTATTATTAATTCTTAATTTATTGTTTATTAAAGTTAAATTATTAGAATGATTAATAGGAGAAATACTTCCTAATTCATTTATAATTATACTTTTTTGATTTGTTAAATTATTTTTATAATTATTACATGCACAATTTCCCATTAATTATCTTTATTATTTCAATATTTTCACCAGTTTTTTCTAAAATAAATAAAATAAAAAAAATTAATAAATGGGTGTCGTTTGTTGTAGAGACAATGATATGTAATATATTATAATATTGATATTTTTTTATTAAAAAAAAATTAGAATGAATTTATTGTCTAAAAAAATCTATTTTTTAGTACAAAAAAACAATAGTCCAATTTGTACATTAAAAATATTTGATATAGAAGAAGAAAAATGTTTCAAAAAAAATATATTTTTAAGAGTATTATCAAATTTAGAAGGAATAAGTCAATTAAATGTAAATAATTCATTATATTTATGTGGAATAAATGGTTTAAAAACAGAAAATGTAATAGGATCACATTTACTAAAAGTAAATATAGAAGAAAAAAAAACTTCAATTATATTTTTAGTAAATTCAATTTTTACTCATTATAATCCATCAATGACAGTTTGGAAATCAGATTTAATTATTGTAGTAGGAGGAAAAGGTCAAATTGAATGTGAAGGTTATATTATTTCAAAATCAAAATGGATTGAATTACCTTTTTTATGTGAAGATAGATATAAATGTTCTTTATTTTCAGATGATATAAATAATATGATTTATTTATTTGGTGGATTTTCTAAAATTATTCAAAAAAATATGAAAACTATTTTAAGATTAAATTTAGATTTATGTGAGAAATGGGATATTATTTTAGTAAGAGAAAATGAAAATTATTTAGCAAGAAATAGTTCTACTTGTTTTATGTTTGATAATGATGAAATTATTTATATTTGTGGTGGGTGTGATAATAAAAATGAAGAAACTGATTTTATTTGTGAATATGATATTTGTAATAGAACTATTAAGAAAAGTAAATATAATATGAAAACTAATTGTTCTTTTGATTTACAAGGCTTTGGGGATTTAAATAAACAACATTTTGTTTTTATGGATAATAATTTTTTAGTACATACTATTAACATAAAAGATTTTAATATGATGATTATTCCTTTTGACCATGTAAGTATTAGTGAAAAATTATAATTTGTACTTTTTTATATAATGTATTGGTATTTTTATATATTAAATTATATTATTATTTTATATAATATCAAAATTATTTTATTTTTTTTCATTTTAAAAACTAATAATTAATATTATTGATGGCAAATGGAATAAGGGATTGGGAACAATAACATTATAATTAAATAAGAAATTTAATTCGTTAATTATTTATAAATAAATTAAAAAATAAAAAATAATAATTTTAAAAATGGAAATATTTGACAAAAAATATCATCATATAATATTATTATGCCTATAAATTCAGATTATAAAAATAGTAATATTAATAAACATAACAAATCAAATCCAATTTCTTTTTATCTTCTATTAATTGTTTTTCTCCATCTCAAAATTTATCAC
>JAJMZS010003633.1:0-11048 GCA_023807205.1 Isotricha prostoma | reverse complement strand
ATTGTTTTAAACTAAAATACATTCTCAATGTTTTATAGAAAAAGGATATGAGATTTAAACATTTTATTAATTATATATTTAAACAAAAAAATTAAAAAATAATTAAAAATCTAAAAAATAATACTCATCTAATTAATTGAAAAAATATAATTATAAATTCAAATATCAAAAACAATCATTTAATCTATTTTATTCTTAATTTTTGATAAAAATAACAACAAATTTAAGTAGTTTTATAAAGAAAGGATTTTTATATCTTTTATATATGTAATGCGGATTATAAATTTATTCTTTTTAATATTTTATTAAATTAAAAAAAAATTACAATTATTAATTTATACAAATAAAATTTATTTTTAATTTTATGATTAAATATAAATTTCAACCTATATAAGTAACTTTAATAATTGCATTAACAACGAGATTAGTGAAATAACCAGGATCTTTATTATTTTGATCAAATTCTTGAATTTTATAATTTTTATTTCCATAACTATTATACAAATTTTGGGACCTTAAAAAAGAATTTTCTGGTTTACTTCCAATTTAAATGCAACAATATTAATCTTCATATCAGAAGCTTTTTTCAAATAATTATCAAGTTTAGATCCTTCATTTGGATATTTATCATCATTACTATAATTATCTGCCTGATAGAAAAAAATTTCTGTTTTTAAATTTTTTGAAATCTTTATATAAGATTTATTTAAATCATAGTTTATAATTTGAAAAATTATATATCATAAGGAAAAATAATGTGGTTACTACTATTATTAAATTTTCTTCTTGAATAAAATAGTACATAAACAACATAATTAAAGCTCAATTTTACAAACTATCTCTCAATAATGATTTAATTTGTTAAATTCTCAAATTTTAACTTTTTTTAAATATTTTATGAATTATTCAATTATGTTTTATTTACATTTTTAATTTAAGAGAATTTATTTATTATTAAATATAATATAGAATTTGTAAAACATAATTAAACAAAATAATTATTTAAATCATATACGATTAAAACTTTTAAACCATCAATATTTACTAATTGGATTTGAATTATTAAATTTAAAGTATTTAATGGAAATTTTCTAAAAATGAAATATAAACTAATATTAAATTCTAAACTATTGATGATATTTTGGCTTTATAAATTCTCTTTACTATTCTTTCTAATAAATATGGAATTATTTTATCCTTTAAATGATAAAAATTGACTTATTACATTATTTAAAAATAATATTGAACTTTCTAATAATGTCGGTTCAAAGTATTTTTTAATTATAATTAATATTAAATCTAAATAAATATATTAAATATTTTATTAAAAATTTAAATCACTCATATGAATGAACTTCATATTAATATTTACTATTTTTATTTGGAATAATTAATATTATTTAAGTAATTCATTATCAGCAGCTGAAATCTCTGTACCAATTATTGTAGTACCATTTGCCATTTTATATAATTCATTAAATTTTAAATTAAATTTCTCTTTATTTTGTTCATCAATATTTTGTAAAATTCTATTTTTTAATCCATTTAATTTAACAATAACATTTTCATCACCATTTTTTTTTCCAATAACACGAGCAAAAATACATTTATATAAACTTTGATATATATCTTCAAATTCAGAATATTCTGAAATTGTATCAATTTTATTATATGATTGAATATCTAATTCTGTTTTAGAAAGTTTCATATTTTCCCCATTTTCATCAACAAGAATAGTTTGATATGAGCAATTTCTACTAAAAGGAACACCTACTGATAAATTAGCTTCTTCTCCAATTATATAAGTTTTTACAAATGAAAAAGGTTGTTTCATTGATTTTAATTCTTTATCACATTCAGGAATATCTTCAATTTCACCATCTGTAGCAATGATTAAATTATCAAAACCTTCATTAATATTTTCTTTTATTAAATTCACAATATTAATTGCATATGTACCTTCGTCTCCATATTCATTTGAAATAAAAGTATTCATTTCTTCTTCTGTTAATTTATAACATAGAGATCCCCAAGTATAAAATTTATCATCTTCATTTAAATGATGCTTTTCAACAATATCTTTTAATTTATCAAAATATAGAGAATTACCTGATATTGAAGCAGAACAATCAAATGCAAAAATTGTTTTAGGAATATTGATAAAATCATTCCATTTTTCAGGAGGATCAATAATTTGATAATTTATTTTTTTAGGTCTCCATTTTTTTGGTTCTGTATCATAATTAGTCCAAGACATTTCTGGTCTTGCAGTCCAAGCTGATAAATTTTGAATATAAATTTTTGTTCCTGCAGAATCTAAATTAGTAAATAATTTAGTAAATCCACAATCAATAAAAATATCTCCTCTATTAGAAGAATCTGAAGGATAAAATAAACTAGTTATTCCTCCTTCTGAATCAACTGCAAATTTAATAAAAGGAGAAATATCTGTTTCTGGAGGAATATATGATATAGTTATTCCTTCAAAAAATGTATTTAAACTATGTGCTATTGAAGGTCTCTCAGAATTATTAGACATTTGTTTTGTTTTATTAAATAATCCTTTACCATTTAATTTACCAGTTTTATCTCCTTTAATATTTTGTTCTCCTTTATGTTCTCCTCCTATTTGAAAATTTGCTTTTTTTCCATTTTCAAATTCTGCCATTTTTAAAAATAAATTAGTTTGATAAGTTAATGGTTCTCCATCTGCAAGAAAAATAATTGAACCTCCATTTTTCCAAAATTGAATTAATACTTCCATAAATTGACCGATAAAATTAGGATTATCTTTTTTATTTGGTAAAATTCCTTGTTGAGGACCATTGATTACCCAAACACAATAATAAGGACAATTTCCATTTTCATCTTTTGTTAACTCAATAATAGCATCTTTATAATTTTTTACCACCACTGTTTGAATACCATAATAAGCAACAATTGAATTTATACAAGAAGCACTATTATTAGGTGGAGTTGATATATATTTATTATGTATCCATTTAGATTCTTTTTTACTCAATTCATTTGTCCATAACATTACAATTAATATTTTTTGAGTTTCTAATATATTTTCTATATACATTGATGAATTTTCACCTATTATATTTCCAAATTCATCTTTAACTAAATTTTCATCATCTTCATCAATTTCAATATTATATAAATTATCATTTGAATCAATATTATAAATTATATTATTCAATTCATCTTTTAATTCTTTATATAATGGTTTTTCTTTTGTATAATTAATGAAATTATTAATTATTTCATTAAGTTCATTTAATTCTAAATTTGATTCAATCCCTATAACAGGCATAGTATCAATTCTCTTTCCTAAAGATTCACCAAAAAATGAGCTAATTCCCTTTAATAAATAATCTGCATTTATGGAATAAATAGCTTGTCTAAATAATGATTCAATTCCTTTTGGATAATTACCTATTCCAACACCAAATATATTCATTCCATTTTGAATACATCTATTAACTGTGTCTGATATTCTATATTGTTCTTCTTTATTATAAATTCCATCTGTTAAAACAAAAGTATAATTTGGTCTAATAGAAGGACCAATTCTAAATATATCATAAGCAGCATGAATTGCAGAAGCTAAATCAGAACATGAATTTCTTTCTTGTAAAAAATAAAATAACGAATTCCAAATTTCACTTTTTGGATTTAATCCATATTTGTGGAAATATCAGAACATATAATTATAGGAGTTGAACTTGTTGTTATGATAAGTGAAAAACTTGGTAAATCAGAAGTTACAAAAGAACAAAGAAGAGATTTGATAGTAAAGAAAGTATGATTAATTGAATCAGAACTCATAGTTGAAGAGGAGTTATCTATTATTATTGATACACTATAATATTTAATAAATCCGGCATTTAATTCTAAATAAATTTTTGGTTCTGGTTCTGGATTAATATGATTCATTATGACTGCATCAATATCTAATTCACTTCCTGTAGCTGATAATTTTTTCTGTGTTGGTTTATTTCTTTTAAAAATATTTTCGATTTGAGCATCTGTGTTAATTTTTGTTTTCATAAATTCTTTTTCAAATAAAAATAAATCTTGTTGAATATTTTCTTTTATTTTAATTTTTACAAATTTACTTAATTTCCCTGAATAAATTTTTGTTTTTAGATGATCTTTTTCTTTCGATTTTGAAAAATTTGTTTTTGCTTGATATATATATATTCCTTCAATTTGTCTTAATTTTAAAAATTCATCTTGAAAATTTAAATTATTATAATATTCCATATTTTCAAAACAAGGAAGAGGAGAAATATTAAAAGTAGGTTCATAATATATTATTTTAGGAAATATTTTATTTTCATTATTCCTTAATAGAGTATTGACAACCAAATAATTTAAGTTATCAATAATTGATTGAGAAATTTCAGGAAATAATCCTACAATTTTAACATTATCAAATTGATTTTCAAAATTATTCCACAAATTTATTAATTCTTTTTCATCTTGAGAATCTCTTAAATATTCAGATTTAATAAATATAAAAGCATATTTTGTTCCTTGATCTTTATATAAAATATCTGCCCATTTATTTTTATTTAAATTATTTATTTTTTTTAATCCTTCATATAACCCATCACTCAAAACAAAAACATTTCTATACTTTAAATTTTCATTTTCATTTTTCATTTTTTCATCAGCCCATTTAAGAGTGCTAAATAATTTCATTTTTATTCTTTTGATAAAAATACAATCTGCAATTTTTTGTAAAATTGCATAATTATGAGGTTCATCAAAGTCTTTTAAAACACATTTACATTTTCCATCAGCACAAATAGCAATTGAATATGGTATATTATAATAATAAAAAATTTCAGTTAATGCACACATTATTAAAACATTAAAGCTTTTACATTGATCACTTATATAAGATGAAGCATCTATTATTATATTAGAATAAGATTTATTAAATGGTATATCAAATTTTTTATTATTAATATTTTCATTAATAGCAATTGTAAAATAAGAAGCAAAAATTCGAGATAATTTATAGATTTCAATTATACTTAATTTAAAATAATTGTGTTTTTCTTGTAAATATTGAAGTGTTGGAATTATTCCTTCTATAAAATCTTCTTTTATATTATCTGTTTCTTTTGTTGCTTTAATCTTCTTTAAAGAACGATTTATTCCTGAGTCAATATCAAAAAATTTATCTGATATCTTTGATATTTGTTTAGAAACTTCTTTTTCAGGATTATATACTTTAGCTATTATTTTCTTTTTTTTTTCTTTTTCAATTATAATCATATTATTTTCTTTCTCTCCTTCATCATATATTTCATCTTCCTGTTTTTTGTTTAAATTATTATCAAAAATCACATTTGTAATTGTTTCTTGAAAATTAAATATATCTTTATTTTTATCATTTTGTAAATTTATGTTCACTAAATTATTTTCTTCTACTGAAGAATTTATTTTTATATCTTCTTTTTTCTTAAAATTGTTTTGTTCTATATCTTTAGGACGATTAGGTACATAGAAATCATTACTAAATTCTTCTGCATATTTTTTATTATACATAATATTACCTATATCTAAACCTGGATTTGATATCATATTTATCTTATTTTGATTTAAATTTTGCTTTTTTGGCTTTTCTATAAAAATAATACTTTCATTGAGATCATTCTTCTCAAAATTCCATGTTGTTTTAATTAATCCAAAGAAAGCATCTTTATTAATATATATAGGAGGTTTAATAAAACTATTTTTCAATAAATTATCATCTAAATCTTTAAAATTTACATCTTGAATTGTAATCCCTGCTAGTGAAAATTTATATGCCATTGAAACAAAAGAATTTTTAAATTCATTTATATATTGTGAAATAATCGAATAATTATCATCAGATAAATTTTTATATAATTTATATAATTTTGTATAAATTATACTTGCTTGTTTTAATCCCTCAATATTATTTTTTGTTTTAGCTTCTTTTACATAAACAGGTAATAATCTACAACATAAAGTTGAGGAAACATAAAATTCATAATATGATTTTAGAGAGTGTTTTGATATATTTATAAATTTAGGTTCTTTAATGTCTATAATATTAATATTATTTTCTATTTCTTTTTGTCCTTGATTTTCCAGAACTTCCTCTTGTTGTAAATTAATATTATTTTCTTTTATTGGAAAAATTATGGTATTTGATTTTTCTTCTTGAGAAATTGTTTTAGATTTCAACGATTTCAAAGTATCTTATAAATTTTTTTGAAGATTTTGCATTGGAGAATTTTCTAAAAATTGATTAGTTTCAAAATTAACCTTTATTTCATAATATTCATCTTGACAAATTTTTAGTTGTTTCTCAAACTTTTCTTGATTGATTAATTTTAATTTTGATAAGATAATTAAATCATTATTTTGTATTTTCTTAATAAAACTTTTAAAAAAATTATATAAATAATCAATTTGTTTATCTTTTTTAGTAATACTTATAAAATTGTTTTCATTTGGAAAATATTTTATAAATATATCATTGAAACATTTTAAAAAAGAATTACTATTATAATAACAATAAGCAAATGTTAAAATTGATTTATAAGAAGGAGAAGAATTATTAAGTTCAGCTAAATAATTTTCTTTTATAATATTTTTTTCTTTAAAAATCTCATAATTGTGAAAATCATTTATGGTTGATATATAATAATCATTAATCACATAAAAAATAGGAAATTTAATAGATATATTATTAAATAACTTACCAATCCATCTAGGGAATTCAGTTTTAAATTCAGTGGAATTAATTTCTGAATTTTTGTATTTTTTTCCATTCACTTCTATAATTAAATATTTTTTTTGGATTGAACTGATTTTTTTTTTAGTAAAATCCGAAGGACAAACTCCAAATGGACTTATTTTTAATTTTTCATTATTTTTTGTATCAATATTATTATCATAATTTATTTTGTTAAAGGATTGATTGTATTCATATGTTGGAAATTGCTCCTCATTATATAATGGTGATTTTAATGAAAATTTGATTACTTTTGTTTTATTTCCATAGTTTAATTTTATTTCAAATGTTTTTATTACATTTGAAAGAATTTCAATCTCTAAATTAAAAGTAAATGGCTCATCATAATTTTGAATTTTTTGGATGACTTTTTCAATATCATTAATTTTAATATAATTTTTAAATTGTTCTTCAAAAGTTAAATTAAATTTATCATTTTTCTGTATTTTTAGAAATTCTACTTTAAAATGTAATTTAATACTCATTGGTAAAGAAGGATTTAAATAAATTGATGATGAATTTTCTACAAATTTTTTTGTAGGAAAATCATAAACGAAAAATGAAAAATCAAACATAAAAACTATTGCATCAATATTAATATTTAATCTTAATTTCTTTGAAAACACTAAAATTATTTGGCAATTTAATCTTTTTAAGTTTTGATTAGAGGAAATTTCAGGTATGATAATTTCAAATTTATTTAAATTTTTTTCATCGTTTTGGAAGGTAGGAGGTTTTTCAAAAGCATTTTTTGATAGATCTCTAATAAAATATTCAAATATTACATTTTTATTTTTCCAATTGTTATGATTATATTCTAATTTAAAAGGTATTCTTTGCCCAGAATAGAGGGAATCAAGACTTAAATTATATTCGTCATCTTTTTTTTTTATAAATTTTATTTCCTCATTTTCTGATATAATGTTAACAATGAGTTTTAAAATTGGGATAGTTAAATGTAAAGATATTTCTAATGGTTTTAAATTTCTAAGATTATTTTTTGGACAGAATTTGAGAATAGAATTTATTTTAAATAAACCTTCTTTTTCATCTTGTGGAATATCTACATTTATAATTATAGTTTTATCATTAATATAATATGATAATAATTTATATGAATCATCTTCTTCTTCTTCCAATAATCTTTTTTCCTTAATTGATTTTATTTGAATTTCTTCTTCATTTAACTCGTTGTCATGATTTTCTTCAATTAAAATTTCTCTTTTTTCTCTAAAAGGAAGAATTTCTAGTGAAATATCATCGTTAAGAAAAATGTAAAATGTAATTTTTAATGGTTGTTTAATAAGTTCTGGACAAATAAACTCAGGAAATGAATAATTTATCTGATTAAAACAACAAGTAATCTTTCCATTCTCATCTTCTGATAAAATTGCAAATGTTAAATAAGAATTTTTATCTTCTTTTAAATTTTCAAAAGAAATAATTGAATTTTCTTCTTTATAGGTTTCAGGTTCAATTTTTGGAATTTTTAATTCTTGTTCATAAAGATTTGAATCATTTATATTTTTAAGTGATTCTAAAGTCCCAAGAATTTTAGAGGAAAATTCTTCTTTGAAATTTACAATTGATTGAAAAAAATCTTCTTGTTCAATAATTGATTTTATATTTTTGATCTCTTTGTTTAATTCATTCCAAAGATTATTTATATTTCCAATTTTTTTATTTCCTGAATATTGGCAAAAAAATAAATTATTAAACTTTGATTTATATTTTTCTAACTTTTCACATTGTTTATAAAAATCATAGTTCCAAGATGTTTCTTTAAAATTATTTAGAGATTTAATCATTTGTTCTAATAAATTTTTGAAGTCAATCAATTGATTTAAAAATTCTTCATATGAAAGTTCACTTTTCCCAAAACTTAATGAAGGAATATTTAATCCATGTTGATCAACTTCAATAGATGGCAATTTTGATTTTAAATCATTGAACTCTATAATTGGATAAAAACAGATTTCTTCCTCATTTCCTAAATTTATGTTTAAATTACATTCATATGTATTATTATTTATTTTATTTTGATGAAAAAAATAATTTTTATTTTGAAATTCAATTGATGAATTATCAGTTGAAATAACAATTTTATTTAAGTCATTTGTTGAATCAATTGTTATAATATTTGTGGAATGTAATGGATTATTATTACCATCAAAAATTTTGGATTCTTTTAATTTAAATTTAGAAATTTGATTTTTCATTTGAATAAAATAATCTATACAACTATTATTATTATAATTTTCTTTGAATTGTCTACAAATATTTTCAAAATCTTTAGGAATTGATGATATTTTTTTTTTGTCTTTATCTGAAAACTGAGATAAACAAGGAATATATTGAGTATTATAGTAATCTCCTAGATAATAATTATTTTTATATTCATAATAGGGGATAATATCTTCTTCATTTTTGGAAAAAACTTCAAAGTTATAAAGCTCAGAATATTTTTCTAAACTTTTCTTAATTTCTAATAAATTGGTGATCAATTCACAAGGAATTTTTTTATTATCAGGATAATTCCTTATTTTATTATAAATGCTTTTTTAATTTTCTCTAATTTTCAAAATTTCATCCACATTTTTATATTTTGAATCTTTAAATAATCTTTCATAATTAATCTTTTCATTTAAAGGATATATTGGACATTTTTCTTTTTTTCTTATTTTATAATTATCTAGTTTTTTATTATGTTCGAATATTTTTAAATCTTCATCTGAGATAAGTAATTGTTTATTATTTAATTCATATCTTTTGAATTTTAAAAAAACTTTGTATAGCCTATTTTTTTCAATTTTTTCTTGTCTCAATAAATAAAAATTTGTTTTATAAGTGATTATTCCAGATTCTTTTTTTTGATCATCAAACAAATTAATATGGTTAGACTTAATAAGATCATTATTCTCTAAACTATTTTTAATTTCAATCAAATCATTATTTAAAACTTGATATTCCAAATCTTGAGAATCCTTCATTCCTTTTAATTGATTAAATTTATTTTGATATTCTTTTAATTTTTTTTCTATTTTTTCTAAATTTGTTTCCCTTTCTTTTATTAATGTTTGTTCTTTTTCTTTTTTTTTTATTTCTATACTTTCATTAATAATTGATTCACATAATTCTTCTATACATGATTTACATTGTTCTTTTAAAGGATAATCCCTCTTACATGAAATTTTATTTTTTAAAAAATTAACAATCTTTTCAAAACATTGAATCAAATCGTTTTTATACTTTACTTCATTTTCATTAATTTTTTGCTCAATTGATTTTCTAATAAAATTATAAACTGCTTTTGAAGGATTTTTGATAAAATTTAGAATTTCATTTGATTCATCGAATTCTTTTTCTATAATTAATGAGTTATTATTTATTTCTTCAAATAATTCTGTTATAATTTTATCAATATATTTTAGGTATATTTGTTTTAAATTCTCATTTAAATTTATCTCTATTTTTCCAATTTTATTTATAAAGAGATTAAAGTTATTAGTCATAATATTAAATAATTCTAAAGGTGGATTCTGAAGAATAAAATTAAAAATTTGTATTGAAATTTTTTTTTTATTTTCCAAATTTGATTTTATCAAATTTTTAATAGAATTCTCAATTATAGGTTTAAAGATATTTTTTTGGTCATAATATTGTATAACTTTAATTGATGAAATTTTTCTTAAACAAAAAATAAAAAAAGGAATAGAATTATTTTCTTTTGAAATTTGTTTCAAATATTCTGGTAGAGAATTTATATTTTCATTTTTTAAAATTTGATTTAATTTTTCAATTAATAATTCTGGAATTTTTGGATTATTTAAAAAAAAATATACCAATGATGGGTATTTATTACACATTTCAGGATCTTTTAAATAATTATCTTTACTTTTTAAAAAAGAAATATCATTTAATGTTAAATTATATTTATTTTTTTTTTGAAACTTTTCACCTAAAATTAATAATATTTCTATAGTTTTTAATATTTCTTTTTTTTCATTTGAAACACGAGATGATTTCAGATTTTCTTGCAATTCTTTTTTAAACAATTCTTCATTCATATTATTAATTTCATTTATTTTTTTCACATCATCTCTGAATAATTCAATAAATATAGATTTTGATAATTCAATAGAAAATTTATAATAATTATTTACATTTTTCTTATCATAAAATTCATGAAGAGTTTTATATGGATATTCCTTACTATTTAATAAAAATGGTCCTGGAATAATACTGTTTTCATTTATTGAAC
>JAJMZS010003632.1:0-11059 GCA_023807205.1 Isotricha prostoma | reverse complement strand
TTGAAAATGATAGTGATTTTAAAGTTTTTAATGAAGTTTTAGTACAAGAAATATATAGTTACTTTAATGGAAAATTATTATTTAATGAATTAAAGGGTTTTCCTACTCAATTTAATAAAATTGAAGATGTTGAAATGAGTACTAAAAGTGTTGAAGATTTATTTAATGAAGATGTTGAAATTTATAATACTTATAAAAAAGGAGGTGATTATAAAGTTTTATTTGAAGAAAAATTAAAAAGACAAGAAGAAGAAAAAAAAAATGAGCAGAATTTTTTAGCAACTTCTCAATTGGCTAATTCAATTATTCTTAGTGGTGAAATTAATGATGAAGAAAATGATGAAAAAAATGATAAAAAAAATGATGAAGAAAAGAATGAAGAAGAAAAGAAAAAAGAAGAAGAAAAGATAAATGAAGAAGAAAAGAAAAATGAAGATGAAAAGAAAAAAGAAGATGAAAAGAAAAAAGAAGAAGAAAAGAAAAAAGAAGTAGAAAAGAAAAAAGAAGAAGAAAAGAAAAAAGAAGAAGAAAAGAAAAAAGAAGAAGAAAAGAAAAAAGAAGAAGAAAAGAAAGGAGGAGGAGAAAAGAAAAAAGAAGAAGAAAAGAAAAAAGAAGAAGAAAAGAAAAAAAAAGAAGAAAAGAAAAAAAAAGAAGAAAAGAAAAATGTAGGCAAAAAATAAGAAGAAAAATAATTTAATTTAATATAATATTCAGTTTCAAAAAAATTTTTATTATTAAAAAATATTAAATAAAATTATATAAAAACATTTGAAAAATTCAAAATTAAAAATTAAAAGGTTAAATTATTATTATTATTTATTTAAATTTAAAAAATGCTAATATGATAATATAATTGATTTATTATATTTAATTCAAATTATTTTTTCATCAATTTTATAATTCTTTTAAAGTTATATGATTTAGATGAATTTTTTATTTTAAAAAATTCAATTAAAAATTATTGTAAAAAAGGCTAAATAATAATATTTATAAATTAAGATATAATAATTTTATTTATTTTAAAAATAATAAAAAAAGAAAATTTATTTTTGTTTATAAATTTAAAAGGAAAAAACAAATCTCGAAAATAGAGAAAAAATTATTAAATTTTAATAAAAAAATTAAAAATAATTAAACTAAAAAAAAAAAGAAAAAAAAATGTCAAAAAGATTAAAAACAACTGTAGGAAAAATAAAAACTTACATAACAGATTTAGAAAATTTTTGTAGAGAACATCAAACAACTTCTTTTACAGATGAAGATGCAATAAATTCGGCAACATATGGAATAAAATGTTATCAATTAATACAAAATAAACAATATAAAGGAATGATTTTTTTAACAGTCTCAAATAAACATTCAATAACTTTTGCAAATCAAGAAAATAATTCTTTATTAAAAATAAACTTAAATAGTATTGAAAGAATAACATTTGATGAAGATAATGATAATTTAAAAGATTATCCAATTGAAAAAAAAAAAAATAAATGTATTCAATTTTTATCCGATAAAAAAAAATATGAATTTATTTTTAAAACAAGTAAAAGATTAAATAAAGTAGTAAAAGGACTTTTACTTTTATTAGATGATAGAAATGAAAATTATTCTGAAGATGAAAATATGGAAAATTATTTTGATGAAATTTACAGACATTATGATAGAGATTTTAATAAAGCTCTTGATAATAAAGAATTTAAACAACTTTCTATTGCTTTAGGGAAAAAAAAAGAACAATTATTTAAAGAAATTGATAAAAATAATGATAAAGTTATTGAATATAAAGAAGTACTTGAATATTTTAGAACAATTACTTCTGGTAAAGAATTTAATCAAATTTTTTCAAAATATTCAAATGAAGAAAATGTTTTAATTCCATCATCATTAATATTATTTTTTAAAAATGAAGAAAAAGAAATAATAGAATTATATGATTCAATAAATATAATAATAAAATTTTCATTATTATTAACAAATAAAGAAAAAGAAGAATTATTTAATAAAATAGATGAAATATACAATTCACAAAATAAAAAATTATCAGAAGAAGAAATAAAAAATATAATAAATTCCTTTACAGAAAAAAACAATAATAACAAATTTAAATTAACAATGTCATTACAAGAATTTTCTTTTATGTTTTATTCAGAATTTATGACAGTATATGATTTAGATAAATTAGAAGCAGATTTATATGAAGGATTACCATTAACAGATTATTATATAAATAGTACACATAATACTTATTTAACAGGTCATCAATTACATGGTTCAAGTTCAGCTTCAATGTATTCTTTTGCTGTATTAGAAGGTTATAGATTAGTTGAATTAGATTGTTATAATGGAAATAATGATGATATTATTGTTACTCATGGTTATACTTTAGTTGGTAAAATTCATGTTAAAGATATTTTAACTGAATTAAGAAAAAGTGCTTTTATTAATTCACCTTATCCTGTTATTTTATCTATTGAAAATCATCTTGATAAAAAACATCAAACTATTCTTGCTAATTTATTTAAAGAAATATTAGTTGATTTATATATTTTTCCTGATGATGATTTACCAAAATATTTACCTAATTTATCTGATTTAAAATATAAATTTATTATTAAATGTTCTGGTCCAAGAATTCCAGAAGAAAAATTAACTATTATTCCACAAAGAAGAAAGGAAATAAATACTGAAAATACTGTTCCAAAATTTCATATGATAAGAGGTTTATCAGTTGCTTTAAATACTTTTGATGAACAAATGAAATTAACTGAAGAAGAAATTAAAACTTATAAAACTGATTTTAATAATAGTAAATTTAAATCATCTAATATTAATAATATGGATGATGAAAATAATGATGATGAAGAAATTGATGAAGTTGAAAAAGTTGAAGAAACTTTAGTTAAAGTAAGAGGATTATTTGGAACTAAATTTAAATTTGAAATATTAGAAAAATCACAATATTATCCTTGGGAATTTGTAACATTAAAAAGTAAAAAAATTAATAAGTTTTTAGAATCTTTTGATAAAAGAACTAAAATTATTCAATTTACTTCTAATTCTTTAATGAAAATTTATCCTCAAAATTTTAATAGTTCAAATTATAATATTGTTCAATGTTGGGCTGCTGGAATTCAAGTTGCTGCTTTAAATATTCAAGCTACTCATGATGATTTTACTTTATTTGATAAAGTTTTTTTTAAACAAAATAAAAATTTAGGTTATGTAGAAAAACCAAAAAAATTTCAAATTAATAATTTAAAAATTGAAAGATATGATAAACCACATTTTATTCTTGAAGTTTCTATTAAAATTATCTTTGCTTTAAGTAAAATTATTCAATTTACAGGAATGAAAATTAAAAAAAATGAATTTATGACAATGTCTGTTTATGTTTTGGGTATAAATGCAGAAAAACAAAATAATATAGAATATAAATTTGAATTAATTGATGGTTTTATTTTTACTAAAATTAAAGATAATAGAATTATGAGATTTAATATTTATGAATCTGATGTTGGAGGATTAATTTTTAAAATTAAATATAATAATGTTTTAGTTGCAAGGTCATGTATTCCTTTTTGTATTATGAAAGAAGGTTATAGAAGAATTCCTATTTATAGTAATAATTGTGCAGAATTTAAATCAACTTGTATAATTGGATTGTTTAGTAAAACATAATTAATATATAAATCTTTTAATAAATAATATATAATTAGATATAATATATTATTATATATATGGATTATATACTTGAAAAATGTTCATCTTTAATAAATTGAAATTTATCTAATTTATTATTAATAATGTTACTGATATGAGTTTAAAGTTCTGGGAATGTTAGTTAAACTGGTGATTTGTTCTATTAATGTAAGAATTTAATTAAAAAATAATGTTATTGTTCTTGATTAAAAATAAAAAAACATTTAGATAAGTATTTATAATATGATTAAATATATTTAATGATATTTAATAAAAAAATTAAAACATTATTTCTTAAATTTTTATTTTTAAATTGATAAATATTTTTATTGGGGTTTGGGATTGAGGATTGAGCCCAATCCTCAATCCCCATCTTCATGATTAATTAAATAAATTATTCTAATAAAATTTTTAAACATTATTTAAATAATTAAAATAAATATTTAATATTCATTTCTTTTTAAATGATTATTCAATATTTATTATCAAATTATATCCCATCTCATTACCATTTTTTTTTATAAATCAGCTTTTTTTTCTTCTTTATTTTCTTCTTTATTTTCTTCTTTTGAAAATTCTTTGTAATTTTTATTCAATCTATAAGAACTATCATAAATATCAATAAGTTCTTTTGAATAATACTTAGAAAGAAAATCTCTAATAAAATTCCATTCTTCAATTTCTGGAATATAAGCCCATGTCGAAGTTAAAGCAAAGAAATAATCAAAATATCGTTTTTCTTGATCATTATCTAAAATAACTGCTCCAATATTAGCAATACCACCAGGAAATATGGGCATTATTTTTTCCCCTTTTAAATATGTGAATAAATGATCATTTGTTGAATGAAAATCTTTTTTAATATAAAAATGATATCTTATATCATGTAAAATTAATATTGCATTTTCTTTTTTTAAAAATGGCATTATTTGAACTATATCTAACCATTCACCTGGAGCATAATGAACTGTATCAAGGAATACTAAATCAATATCTCCTCCTATTTTTTCTATAAAGTTAGAAGTTATTCCTCCAGTGTATAAAGTCCATTTATTAGTTAAATTACTAAATTTTTCTTTTACTAACCATCCTGTTTCTTTTTCTTTTCTGTTATAGGCATTAATTAATTTATCTATTGAATATAAATGACTATTTTCTATATTTTGAATAGCATTTAATATTATTGCTGAACTACCTCCACTTGCTACTCCAACTTCTAATATTTTTTTTGGTTTATATTTCCTAATCATACCATTCAGAAATCGCATATCTACTTTATTTAAGAGAACATTTTCAAGATTGTCTTTTATTTTGTCTAAATATTCTTGTTCATAATCTTCTGGTCTTTGGTTAATTACAATGTTAAAAAACAATATTAATATTAAGTATATCATTAAAATAAATTTGGATTTATTATAATGATATGATATCCAAGCATATAAATTAAAAATTTTTAATGAGGGTACTATTTGTTACATAAAAAGTTCAAAAAATCTTAAATTAAAAATAAATTATGGGTTTTAAGTAGAATCCAAAAGATTGAAATTTACCCAATAAGAGGTGAAAATTTGATATAATTTAAAGAACAATAATGATTAATAGTAATATATAATAAAAAAAATATCCAATCTTTTAAAAGTGATATAAATCATAAAATATATTTTTAAAAGAATATAATTAATTAATGTGTTTAAAAGATAATTAACAAAAAGAAAAAAATAAAAAATTTAATTAACGTTTTTTTAATTTTCGATGCTGTTTTTAAATTATCTTGTTTTTTATTTTATTTTATTTTTATTTTTCTTATTAATTGATTTTATGGATATATGATATATTAAAATCAAGTATTTTTGATGATTAAATAATTTCACTAATGTTATTTATTAAAGAAAATCCTAAGCAAATATTAAAATATTTAGAAGTGTTATTTAGATTATTAAATAATAAAAACAGAAGAAAAAATAAAAGTATTATAATTGCATTAAAAGAATTATTTTTGGAATATATTCTCCAATTAAAAAAATATTTCATTTATAAAAACTTTTGGAAATAATGAAATAAAAAATATAAAAATATCTGATGATAAATTAATAAAAAGTTATTATGAAGATAGAATACATTATTTAAATTTAAAATTAATATCTTCATTAGAAGAAAATATAATAAATGAACCATTACAAAAATTAAAGAAAAAAAGTATGGATTATTTATTTGAAATGATTGTTAAAGAAACTGAATGTGAAGAAACTATTTTAATTGATTTAATTAACAAATTATATGATATTTTATCTAAAATATCAAATTATGCTATACAATTATACACATACCCATATATATTAAATATTAATTATTTTTTTTATTATTTTAAATTTTTTTATTTATTTTGAATTTAATTTTATATTTTTAAGTTATTTTTTAAATATGTACTACATTTAAAAATTAATTAATTTTTTATAATGATTTTAAATAATTTTATTTTTTTAAATTTTAAATGTATTTAATAAAAAATCAATAATCATAACAATATATTAAATTTAATATAAATTCTTAATCAGTATTAGTAGATTTAAAATAATTTTTTAAGATATATTTAAAATAATTATTAATTATTATTTTAGACATTTTTGAAATTTCTTTTTTAATTAGATTTCTTTGTATTTTTTCAAAATTATATAATTATTTTACTTTGTTTTACATATACTATTATAAATATGAAAATATTAATTAAATTAAATTATTAAGGAGGTCCATAAATTATTCTCATCCTATTATTAACAAAAAAGTCAATTTAAATTTTAGAATAATGATAGCTGGCATTATCTAAATAAAATATCATATTATTATTTTTTCAAATTGTTTTTTTAATATTGAATCACTTCTTATTTCATCCATTACTTTATTAAAATAATTAATCATTTCAATTTTTATGGTATACAATAATTAAAATAAAATAAAATAAAAAAAATAAATTAATTTAATAATATTGAATGCAGATTTAATATCAGTCAAAATCAATATTTTCTTCTTCTCCAGGTTCATTACTGATAAATATATCAAAAGTAATTTTAATTTCTCCATTTTCATCTTTTTCTTTTTTTATAACTCGTTTTAAAATACAATAATCTTTAGAAATATAATCTTCAAGTATAAAAGATTTATATCTACTTATTGAATCAGAAATAACTTCTTCTTTCTCAATTAAACTTTTACTCTTTCTACTTATTAAATGTTGATATTCTCCTGAAATTATTAATTTTTGAATTTTCCCATAACTTTGAACGTCAACTTTAATATCATCAGTTTTAATTCCACCTAATGGATAAAATTCAACATATAATTCTGTGCTACAATAATATATTTTATATTGAGTAATTTTTAATTGTAGTTTACTATGTTCTTTTCCAGTTATAAAATCTAAAGTAATATTTTTAAATCTTAAATTATATAAAGGAAGTTGTTGTTGTGGAACAATTTGATATGATATATTATTATTATTTATCATAATTTGACTAGTTTTATATAATTTTTCAATTATTTCATCAGAAAGAAAAACACTTTGAATATTTTCAGCTGAATTTGGTTTTTGTTTCAAATCAAAATATTGTCTTGCAAAGGCTTCACAAAAATTTTTTAATTTGATTTTTAAATCAAATTCTTTTCTTATTTTACTTTGAATATGTTGTTTTAAATAATTTATAATTACATTATTATATTCTTTAATTTCTTTAATATTATCATTACCAAGAATAACATGAACAAGTATTACTTCTTTTTCATTATGTAATTCAGTTGTAGTATAATAATAATAATTAGTATTTTGAATAATACATTTTTCTACATTTAATTCTGGTTTAAGAATTTCATTATAATAAGCTTCAATATCATCTAAATTTCCTATTGAAGGAATATTATGAACAATTATAACTTTTTGAGTAAATTGTGATTTAATTAAATTTAATCTTTGTAAAATTGAACCATTTAAATAAGGACATACAAATAAACTAATAGTTGATATTTCAAGTACAAAATTTCTTATAAATAATTCATTTATTATTTCAAGAGTTTCATAATCTCTTTTTCTTTTTTCTTTTTCTATTGGATTTAACTTTTCATCTTTTTGTTTTATTTTATTGAAAAAATAATTTGAATTTGGAGTTAAATTTGAACCTAATGAATCTAAGTAAATTATTTTATTTTTTTTTTCTTCTTTAAAAAAAAGACTTGATCTCATTCCTTCATCTTTATCTTTATTTTCTTTTTTCTTTAAATCTCTATCTGTAATTAATCCTTCACCTATTATTTTTTGAAGTAAGAAAGTTTTTCCTGCAAATTTATCTCCTAATATTCCAATTAATAAATCCATTTTGGTTCCATTAAAATATTTTTCAAAATCTTTTACTATTTTTATTCTCCATCCATCTTTTATTAAATCAAACATTCTTGTTATTTCTATTTCACAATCAAATTCAGTTATTTCAATTGTTTTTTTTGGCCAAAAATAAGAAAATATATATAACAAATTTTCCATATTTTATATTTTAAAAATCAAAAGCTATATTTATATAAAGTTTCTTAAAAAAAAGTGAAACAAAAAGAAAAAATATATTATTGTTAATCTTAATTAGATATTTTACAAATAATATTTAATAATTCATTTAATTTTATATATTTTATATTAATTAAAAAAAATTATTTTTTTATAAAGTTATTTTTTAAACAATGTTATTTAAATTTTACTAAATATTTTATTTTTCTTAATTGAAAATATAATAACTGTGACATATGATTTATCTAATTTACAAAGTCATTTATAATTTAAAAATGAAATATGTTCATATAATTGTTTTCCTATTGTAGAAAATG
Source organism: Isotricha prostoma (assembly GCA_023807205.1). Classification (NCBI taxonomy): domain Eukaryota; phylum Ciliophora; class Litostomatea; order Vestibuliferida; family Isotrichidae; genus Isotricha; species Isotricha prostoma. The sequence goes on along the minus strand of JAJMZS010003632.1, from coordinate 2,500 downwards.
ATTCAATAAAATGTATTTGTCAAATAAGGATATAAGACAATAAAAAACTTTTATTTAACAGTAGCAGATAAATCAACAGATATTCAATGTTCATATAGATAAAAAAAAGATTTACTGCTTTTTTCTTTGCTTTTTCTTTGCTGTAATTTCTCCTTTTTGTTTTGATTATTTTAATTTAGGTAGATATGATATTTTTATTATTATTATAATTACTATTGAAATTAGTATTATTCATGAATTATTTTTTTTAATTGTAAAAAGTAATATAAAAAGTGATAATGAAAATTTCAAGAATATATAAATAATAATGAATATCAAAATATAAAAATAAGAAATCAAATTATATTTTATGAAGATGAGATTAATAAAATAATGAAAAAAATAAAATTAATTTTAACTAAAATTGTTCTTAGTTTTTGGGTAATTAATATATTTTTAAAAGGATTTGGTATATTAAAGATGGAAATGGTATTGAACCTGAAGATGATATGTTATTATTATTTGAAGTCAAAGGTACTTATTAAAATTTTTTAATAAAATAATTTATAATTCATTATTTATTACCTTTTTTTTTTTTAATATTTGAATAATAATTTATAATAGTTTTTATTTAAAATACTAAGAAAAGATTTTAAAATATGGGTACATGTTCTATAAATAATAAACAATTAAAAATCCAAACAAAGAAACAGAAAAACCTAATGAAAAAATTTTTTATTGTTTAAATAAAATTATATTTAATCAATAAAGTAAATATGAATTCCATTATTATTACTAATTTTAATTTCATTATTCTCATATAAATCAATAGTTTTTTGTTCCAATATCTTTTCTACTTTCAATTAATTTAACAGTATTACTCAAAAGTAAATATTTCATTTTCTTTCCTTAATTCACTATTAGAAACATCATCATAAGTACTCCCATTAACTTGATTAAAAAATCTTTTACAAACTATCCTATTAAAATAAGTCAAAACAATAAGAATACTCAATTTGTGTTTGAACACCTTCCAAATATCCTTGAAATCTCTTAATATTATCACTATATAAAATTGTAACTTTAAAATTCTTTAAATCAAAAATTCCTATTTTATAACTCCTCAAAAAATCCTTCCAGAATTATCAATATAAAAATGATTAAAAATATCCTCTTCATCTATAGAAATACTTTTAAAAAAAGAAAAATAGTCTTTATTTTTTAATTGTATTTCCTTTCTGAATAAAGTTGCAATGTAATTAGACTAGGAATAAGAATTGAATGTTTATATTCATAATTTGGTCTATCCATATTTATCTCTGTTATTTTTTTAAGTTCTTTATCTTCAATTTTATTTATTTGAGTGTAACTTGATGAAATTATTCCAAATCTATCATTTTCTAAATTGAAAATATATGTAAATACAATGTAATTTTTTGTTGAAATAACTTCATTGTATTTAATAAAAAATATTGATAACTTCAAAATTTTCCTCATTAATTTTATGTATTATTATATCATCTAATTTTCTTTTTATAGTATGAATAATACTTCCATTTTTATATATTTTTGCTCCTTCAAATGAAGTTATAATTTCAATTTCATTATTAAATTTGAAACAATTGTAATTCAGTGGTAAATTAATATTCTTTATAATCTCTTTAAATGTTAATTTTATTCTATTTTTAGAAATATAATTATTATATTCATAGTTAAATAAATTTTCTACATTAGTTGAATCAAAACTCATTAATTCTACTTTTTTATTAAAAATAGATAATATTATTTTTAAATTCATTTGTTAAATCAGAGTAGTCTATATTATAATTTAATATTGAACATTCACAAAAATGAAAAAAAAAATCATTTTTTGAATGTATGGTGATATTAAACTTTCTAATATTAGCTCCTTTGAAACATCAGGTTGATTTATAAAATAATTGTCCATATAACTTTTAATATATTGCTTAAAATTTTCTTTGTATTCATTTATATTCTTTTTTATTTCATCAAATTTTTCATTTGTTATTATTTTTATGATATTTTTTATTGGAGAATAATCAATATGATTTTGATTAAAGAAAAAAAGTATGGATTATTTATTTGAAATGATTGTTAAAGAAACTGAATGTGAAGAAAATATTTAATTGATTTAATTAATAAATTACATGATCCTTTATCTGAAATATCAAATTATACTATACAATTATCCAATACCCATATATATTAAATATTAATTATTTTTTTAGTATTTTTATTTTTTTTAATTTGTTTTGAATTTAATTTTATTTTTTTAAGTTATTTTTATGTAGTACATTTAAAAATTAATTAATTTTTTATTTTAAATAATTTTATTTTTTTAAATCTTAAATATATTTAATAAAAAATTAACTTATAATAATCATAACATTTATTATATTTTAAATTTAATATAAATACTTAATCAGTATTAGTAGATTTAAAAAAATTTTTTAAGATATATTTAAAATAATTATTATTTGGGGATTGGGTAATTGTATAG
>JAJMZS010003631.1:0-11072 GCA_023807205.1 Isotricha prostoma | reverse complement strand
TAAAAAGTATAAAACAATTATAATTTTAATATTATAAAAATTTCTTTTTCTTTTAATAAACACAATTCTAATTTTATAAAAATATTTTTATAAAAGTAAAAATAAAAAATTAATTTTAAGTATGTATATTAAAAAATAAAAATCCTTAAATTAAATAAATATATTATATATCTATTTTATTTCTCCTTCTTCTCTCTTAATTTTTGTTTTTCTTGCTTAATTTTTTGAACATCTTCAGGTTCAGATGCAGTAGCCAAAGAGAAGAAATATTCAAATTCAGCATTATAACTAAATTTCTGGAAAGCATCAATAGCATTTAAAGCAAAGAATCCAGTTTGTCCAGGTAAAACAGTAACAAGAATTTCATCATTTTGTCCTTTAGAAATTTCATTAACTTCTTTAAACATTTCTAATTGTTCTTCTTTAGGATCATCACTATTAAGTTGTAAATATAAATTATCATGATCTTTAAGTGTAGTAAGAACATTTAATCTTAAATCAGGAGTTCTATTTTTAAAATGGAAGAAAACTCCAGTATTATGTTCAGTAATACATTGAAATACTTCAATTGGTTTTCCTTCATATCTTAATTTTGTTTTTTTTGCTCTGAATTTTTGTTCAGTTAATAAAACATTTGGTAAATAATCAAATGTAATATCAGAAACAAAATCAATATCTGCTTCTTCATCATTTTTTTGTAACATAACTAAACAACTTGAATGTGGTGCAACATTAAATTGAACAATAGCAGGATTTTTTTCAGAAACTTCTTTTCCAGCATCAATAATTTCAGCATTTGATTCAAGAGGAGCATCTTTGAAATTTTCAATAACTTTTACAGCAGCTTCATCTTCTGTATCTTCTCCTTCTTTAGTAGCATTTTCAGGGAAGTGTCCACTTTTAAATAAAGGAACTAAATTAACATTAACTAAACTAGTAATTTTAGCTCTTTCTCTTAAATAAGCATCACTATTATTTTCATAATAAATATAACCAAAACCAGTTCTATCATTATCAAATGATGCTACTCTCCATGAATCATTTTCACCTTCATTTGCAAATCTATGTTTATCTGGATTTTTTTCTGCAACTTCTGATATGAGTTCTTCAGTAAAGTTTCCCATTTCATTTACTTCTTCTGGACTTGCTGCTTCTAATTTAAGTGATTTATCTGGAGAATATACACCAACACGATAAGATAATTTATCAAATTTTTTACCTTCAAATTTAGGATTCATTGAAAATTCTTTATTTTGTGCTGGGAATGTTATTGCAACATAATAAGTTCCTGGTTGCATATCTTCACATTGAACATATAAACGATCTTGACGACCTGAGTCACTTCCTATATATTGCAAACCATCTTTACCTTCTTTAAATACTGTCATTGAACAGAATGGATTCTCAAAATTATCAAGTCCTTTTAAATTCCTGTAAATTCTCATATTTTTTAAATTAACCATAAAGTAACCTTCAGTAGCTTTACCAACATTAACTTTAATCATATTATAAGCATTATCTGTTGATACAGGGAATTTTTTACTAGTAAAAGTATAATCATCATGTACTTGACAAATATGAGTAGTAGTATAAAATTGTAAAAAGTCTTCATAAGCCATCCAGAAAATACCATCTTCTTTTTCTTCTAATTTAACTTGTTTCTTATAATCTTCAGTCCATTTTTTAGAACCGTCACTCCAATCACCAAGCCATTCATTAGTTCCCCATAAATTTTTAATTTTCAAAAGTTTAGTAACAGTTCCATTAGGATTTTTTAATTGAGCAGTATCAATAACAGTATAAGCATGATTAGTAACAAGACCCATTTTAGATAAATAATCTAAATTAGTATCATTAGTAAGAGTAATATCACAAGTAACAATATAACCATTTTTAACAGCATCATCAATAATATCAAATAATTTATTATTATCAGCATTATGATAATAAGTATCAAAAGGTGCAGGAGATAAAAATTCAAATGCTTCAGCACTATTTCCACTAACAATATCTTCATAACTCATATTACATTTAGCCCATGCTTTCTCTAATAATAAAGGCCAAATATTATTAGTATCAGGATTAACTCCAGCAAAAGCAGGTTCATCATTTCCTTCAACAACAGGTACATAATCATCAACTACAACAGGTGTTGGATCACCATGTAAATAAACATCACATTCATATACTCCTTTATCAGAAGTTTTATTTTTAGGTATTAATTTTTTTATTCTTTCTGGATTTTCTGCTAAAGCAGCTAAAGCACTTAAAAAATAACCATCACCTAATTCACCTTGTATAACATCTTCTGATAAATCACGTGAATCTTTAATAACATTTAATTGCTTTAAATCATATAATTCTGATAATCTTTTCCAAGTGTATCTTCCTTTTTTTTCAGGGAGACCAATTTGAGATAAAAATTTTTTTTTTTGAGAATCATCTAACATGAATAATGGAACTTCTGGAATTTCTGCACTTTTTGTTTCTGGTTTATTTGAATAAAGAGATGAGTCATCTGGAGGAAAAAGATCATCTGTAAATTTTGATGATGAACGACTTAAGTTGTCGTAATTTTGAGATAAGAATCCTTGAACTATTGGATTACTTGAAAATGTTGCTTGACGAGATTTTCCTTTCATTTTTTAAATTTTATTTTGAATGTTTTATATATTATTTTTTGGGAAGATTCCGTATTTAATGATTTTTATTTTGGGTTTTTATTTTTTTTTTTTTTTGAATTAGTGATTAATTTTTTTTCTTTTTTTTTTATTTAATATTTTTTTTATTTTATTTTAAAAGAAAATTGATACAAATTTTAATTTAAATATACAATTTTAAAAAATAGAATAATAAATAACATTTCTATGTTTTCAATATAATTAAAATCATTTATATTAACAAACAGCATTTCAGCATTTATAATCAATTTATAATATTCTTCAATATATTATTACAAATAAAAGTTTACCCTTACAAAGTTTGTTATATTTTTTTTAATTTGAAATCTTTAATTTTGAATTTCTTTAGACTTCAATTCATTAGATAAATTTTTCAGAAATTTTAAAGAAAAATGTATATTTGGATTTTTTTTTTTTGCTTCATATTTTAAAATTTTTATATTTGATGGAGAACAAATATTAGTATCTAATTCAGATATATTTAAATTATTATGAATTAAATTTTTACTTATTCCACCATTTTCAGATGAATTACAATGAAAATATTCATTAAATTGAATTTTAAAATCTATATTTTCGTTATTCTGTGATATACTCCTAAAATTATTATTTACTGTTTTATTTAACTCTGAATTTACTTTTAAAAGAAGATTTGTCCTAACTTCATTATTCATATTATATTAATTGTAAATAAAAAAAAATAAACTCAATTAATTTATATATAGAATATTTATTAATATATTATAAAATTAATAAATACAAAATTAAAACTTAAATATAAACACAAGGATAAAAGTTAAAAAAAATTTATTTATTAACTCATTGATACATTCTTTAAAATATCATCCTTATATTTTTTAATTTCATCTCTAACATCATAATTATAATTAAATTCAATCATATTAGTAGCAATATTAACTAATATTTTTCCTAAATGTAATAAAGCTTTATCATTAGTATTATCACCCCAAAAAGAAGAAATTAAAATACCATTTTTTTTTTGTAATTTAAAATTTTGTTGCATATTATCAACAATAATAATATGATTAATATTTCTTCCAATTAAACTAATATCTTTAACTATAACATTATTAACAATTGAACAATGTTCTCTATATAATCTATAATTAAAATATTTTCCTTTTATTACTTCAATAACATCTAAAATTGGATCTGCATAAGTTTGAGTCGCTGCAGTAAAAATAATTATTTCATAATATTCTTTTACTAAATTTAAAAAATTATATAAAAAAGGTCTTAATCTTAAAATTCCTTCCTTTTTCTCATTATTAATATAAACAAATGACATTAAAGTTTCATCTAAATCTAATACTAAAGTTAATGGATTTTGAGATTTATTTTTTAAGAAATATTCACTTATTTTTGGATTATTAAATTTTTTTGAGGAAAATAATAATGAACCTCCTTGATTATCAATTTGGAGAATACTTGACATGAATATTTTATTAATTGAATCTGAATCATATTCATTATATTTTTTATAAATTATTTGAATTTTTGGATTTATTATATTATTTGATGTATTTAATTTTAATATTATCATTGATAAATATTGATTTAATGATTGGATATTATCTTCAATATCATAAAAATAAAACTCTTTCTTTTCAATATGAGATGATATTATTTCTTTTAATTGTTCTACCCATTTACTATTTAAATATTCTTGTTTTATTTTTGATATTAAAAATTGACATATTGTAAGGAAATTTTGATGATTAATATATAAAATTTGTTTAATAATATCATATAATTTTATAAAAAAATTTGACTTAAATGATATATCATATACTAACATAATGCTAATTAATAAAAGAGTATTATTATATGTAATAATATTTTTATATTTTGGTTCTCCAAATAAATAATCACAATTACCTTTTAAACTACAATTAAAATAATAATTCCACCATTCATAACAAGATTTATTAACAACTTGAAAATTTTTTTCATTAACATTTTTAATTAATTTAGAAAATTTATCTTCAATCATTATTAAATCTTCAATGTTTAAAACTATATCAAATTCATTATTATTACAATTAATATTTAAATTATTATTATTAATATTATTAATAGTATTATTATTTGTATTTGTTAAATTTTGAAAATTAAATGAATAAGTGTTATTTGCTTTTGAAGAATCATTTCTACTTAAAATTTTCTGAAAAGGCATTTCTAAATTTTTTTTATCTTTTAATATACTATTCTCATATTTTTTAAAATTATTTTTATCAAAAAAATAATTTGAAAATTTTAATTTATTTTTTTCATAATGATTTAATTTTTTATTAATATTATACCCCCCACTTAAAGAAATACTATTATCTGAATTTATATTTTTTATTATTTCATTTGTTCCTTTTACTGGAGTTGTAATTGGAGATGTTGTAGAAGTCGTTATAGTTTCTTTATCATTATTATTATTATTATTTACAATATTTTTATTTTCATTATATATATTTTGATTTAATATTTTTTTTTTTTCATTTAAAGAAGATATTATTGGTTTATTAATTGGAGATTCATTTCTAGAATTTTTATAAATTATTCTTCCTTTTAATTTATTTGGAATATTAATACTTGATTTTAATGCTACTTTTTTTATAGATTTTTGAGGAGTTTTTTGTGATTCTTTTGGATTATTATTTTTATTATCTTTATTTAAAGATATGTTAAATGATTTTTTATATGTTTCATTTTCCCTTGATGATAAGATTTTTTTATCATCATTATTATAATAAATTTTAAGTGATTGATATAAAGTTATATTTTTAACTTGTTGACTTTTCAATGGTTGTTTTACTAAATTCAAATATTCTGATTTTGACATATGAATTTTTCCAGGTTTATGAATAAATCTTGAATATTCTCTATAGGATGATTCCATATATTATAATTTTTATTAAAATTTTTAATATAAAATAATTTAAAAATTTTTATTTTTAAAAATATATAATTTGAAAAAAATTTGAGTATTTAATTTTATATCTTTATTATAAACTTCATATAAGAGATGGTCATATATAAATGAATGAATTTTCATTTAAATAGACTTAAAATCAGTAAATATTTTTGTTTTATTATATTAATATACTATCAAAAAAAAAATATCAAAAGAAATCAATAGTTTGATTCAAAAAATATTTATTATCATTTTAGATTTAGATTTAATCATTATTTTATATTTATACTTTAAAATGTTTAAGGATAAAAACTTTTTAATTCATAATTTTGATATTTTAAGTAAATGTATAATAAATATAAATTCTATAGAAATTCATATTAATAAAGATGAATTAAATTATTTAAAATTTTTACATAATCTAATTAAATTAACTTTTAATATTAGAGAAAAAATTTTATATGATTGAATATTTTTAAATAGTTAATAATAATAATTATTTTTAAATAATAAAAAATTTATTTCCATATTAAATTTTATAACTTATTTAATATTTTTTAATTATTTATATTGTTATAATTAAAAAACTATCATCTTCAAGTTATATTTTACTTTTCTTATTTAAATCAATATTTATAAAATTGAAATTATTTAATTAATAGACTTTTAATATATTTTAGTTTTGAGAAAAACGCTTTTTATATTTTTTTCTTTTAAAATAATTAATATATATTGAATTATTAAAAGATATATTAATGAATTTTTTAATAATATAAATTAATCACAAAATTGAAAATATTTTTTTAAAATTTTCATTTTTATATAATATAATATAAAATTTAGATATTTATTAATTCCTCAGCTATTAATTCAACAATTTTTTCAATTGCTTCTTCTTCATTTTTTTCAAATAAATTAATAATATTTGGATTTAAATTTTTTTTAATTTTTTCTTTTAATTCTTCATCATTCCATATTAAATTATCTAAATCATAATCTTCTTCAAGTTTATTTTTAATTTTTTGAAATCTATCATCATTTATTTCATTTTCATTAACATTTTCATCAACATTTTCATCAACATTTTCATTAACATTTTCATTAACATTTTCATTAACATTTTCATCAACATTTTCATCAACATTTTCATCAACATTTTCATTAACATTTTCATTAACATTTTCATTAACATTTCCATTAACATTTTCATTAACATTTTCATCAGGCCCTAAAACACTAAAATTATTATCATTTTTATTTATATTCTCATTACCATATGGTGTATTATTTATAATACTTCTCATTATTGGTTTCTCATTTACATGATTTATAATTCTCTCATTACTTATTTCATTTGACTCAATTGAAGTTAATTTATTATTTAATTCATTTGATTTCTTTACAGTTAATTTTAAAATATATTGATTTTGTTTTATATTTGATGATTGATTTTGGAAAACTAATTTTAATGGTAAAATATATGTTTTATCTTCATTTTTAATATTTTTAAATGTTAATGATATTATAGGATTAATTTGTTCATTTGGTAAAACTTCATTATTATTATTAATGATTGATTTAACTTCTAATTCATTATCTTCAGTTTTTCCATAAATCATTGAATTTTTTGGCCAAGATGTATTTCCATTATTTATTAAATTTAAGCTAAATTTATAATCTTTCATTTTAATTAAATCTTCATAATTATAAGATAAATCAATATTTTCATTTATAAAATTACATCCATAAATTTTTGATATTTCTTCTTCTTCTTCTTTTATATTATCTAATTTTTGAATTTGAGAATTTTTTGATTGTTGATTTTGGATTTCTAATTGTTTTTCCTTTACTTGTGAAACAATTATACTTTGGTTATTAATTTCTTTGGTAATACCATTTAATTTTTCTTTTATAATTTCAATTTGATTTTCAAAATTAATACTTTTTGGTATTGATGAATTTATTTTTTTGATATCATTTTCAATATTTTTTAAAATATCGTTTTCATTATTTATTTTATTATCAATTTGTGTTTTATTTATATTTTCTACAATTACATCATTTAAACTATTAACTTTATCACAATTTTTTTTTAATATTTCATCTATTGTAATTAAAAAACTTTTAATATCATTTATTTTTTTTTTGAAATTATTTTTTAATTCTTTTTCTCTTTCCAAATTTATTTTTTTTACTTCTTCAAGAATTTCATCTTTTAATTTTTTATTTTGTTCTGTTATTATTTTTTCTATTCTTGAATAATCAATATTATTTATATTATTTACCAATGGAACTTTTTTTTTTTCATTTTGAGGTGTAATTGATATACTTTTAATTTTTATTTTACCATTTTGTTCTTTTTTTCTTCCTTTTGTTTTAATTATATATATTATTTCATTATTTTTATTTGGTTCAAGATTTTCATTAAAATCTTCTTCATTTTCAATTAATAATTCATCATTATCATCATCTAATTTATATAATTTTAATCCTTCTATTTCTTCTTTCTCCATTTTAAAAGATTCTTTACATTTTTTCAAAAAAATTGAATATTCATTGATTTTGGAAAATGTCATTTTCTCATCAAAATAATTTACAATCATTTTAATTTCACTTGTTTTCATTTTTTTTAACTTTTTTTCTATTTACTTGTTAATTTTAATCAATAAAAAAATTATTTCAAAATTTATTATTTATTAAACTATTAAATTTAATAAATATATATAAAATTAAAAAAACATTTTCATACCCATTTTTTTATTATTTAAAATATATATATCTTTTAATAAAGTGAAATATATATTTAAAAGAGAATGATTTGAAAAATTGAAGTGGATTTGAAATTGATAAACAATAAAATATGATTATTCAATATTATATTCAACATATCAAAGTTATAAATTTGAATTATTTTAAAAGGAAGAAAGAACAAATATAAATAATTTTCAGAATATATTCTAAATATTTAAATTAATTTAAAAAAGTATTTTATTTTACATTTTTTTTATTCCTTTTTATTTTATTTAATTCATAAAATATAATTTAACAAATAAATAAATTAATAGAGAAAATAATTTATAAATTATTTAATAAAAATGAAAAATAACTCTAAAAACAATTAAATCATAATTGCTTAATTTTTTATAATTGATTTTATATTTTATTATTTTTAACAATCAGATAAAATTATGGGAAATAAAATAGAAAAATGTTATAATATATGTTGTTATAGAAATATAAAAGAACAGAATATGGATGGAAATAATAATGTAATTTATATTAATCCAAATCAAATTCAATTGAATAAATTTCAAGAATTAAACTCTAATATGGACTCAAATAGAATAAAATCAAATATTTATAATCCAAATATAAAACAAAAATTAGATAAATCAAATTCAGATAATCAAAAAATAACATCTCAATCAACAGCAATGGTAAGTAAGAAAGTATCAAATAAAAACTTAAAAGCTGAAAATTTAAATATAAATCAAATTCCAGAGCCAAATGATAAATATTTTGATAAAGAAAGAATAATAAGTAGAAGTGCACTTAATGAAAGTATAAATCAAATTCAAAGAATATTTCAAAAAAATTTAATTGAAAAAAAGAAGAATTTAACAGAAAAAGAAGAAATGATAAATAAAAAAATGAATATAAAAAGAAATCACAGTGAAATATTTCCAACAAACACAAAATTTATTCAAACAAAAGAAACAATAAATGAAACATCAGAAAGAAATGAAACAGATAAAAATGATTTAAAAGATATATTAGAAAATGATGAAGAAGATATGAAAGTAAGTATAGAAGGAATAAATATATTTTCAACATATAGAAATCAAAACAAAAAAAAAATATCATTTAATAGTTTTAAAGGTTTAAGTTCATCATCATTTTATTCTCAAATATCATCAATTGATATAAGTCAACAACCAAAAGGATATTTTTTATATAAACAAAAAAAATATAAATTTTATGGTAATCATATAGAAGGAAAAAAAGAAGGTTTTGGAATAATAAAATGGAAAGATAAAAGTATTTTAAAAGCAAATTTTGAAAATTCAAAAATAAATGGAATAGCTCAATTTATAGATTCTCAAATAGAAAATTCAACATTTATAGGAGAATATAAAGAAAATATTCCAAAAGGTTATGGTTATTATATAAAAGATAATTTAAAAATTGAAGGTGATAATTGGGAAAAAAATTATCTTTTTGGAATTGGAATGGAAATTTGGGAAGATGATAATTTTTATCAAGGAGAATTTAATAAAGGTTTAAAGAATGGAATTGGATTATATAGATGGCCAGATAGTACTTTATGTTTTGGAGAATGGAAAAATAATAAATTAAATGGATATGGTTTAATGAAATATTCAAATGATTCTATTTATATTGGAGAATTTAAAAATAGTTTAATGAATGGTTTTGGTGAATTTTTATGGAATGATACTGAGTATTATTGTGGTAATTATTTAAATGGAGTTAAACATGGTTTTGGAATTTATGTTTGGTCTTTTGATAAATTAAATTGTTATGTTGGTTTTTGGGAAAATGGAAAACAAAATGGTGTTGGTGTTAAAATTATTGAAAATGAATTAAGATATGGATTTTATAAAGATGGAAGAAAAACTGGAAGTTTTAATGGAGGATGGGAAAGTAAACATTATTTAAAACCTGAACAAGTCAAATATTTTAAATTTTTTAATTTGAATAGTAAAATTTTAATTAAGTTTATTTTAGGTTTAGAAAATCATGATGATTTATTTAAACAAAATAGTTTTAAAATTTAATTTATTTATTGAATTATCTGAGAATGTAAAAGGATTTATAAGAATCAATATGTTGTATATATTTTTAATTTATAAGATTATGGGTAATATAATATAATTTTTTTTGCAAATATTTAATTTAAAAAATTTTATTTTTTCTTTAGTTTTATATAATTTATAATTTTATCAGTTCATCAAAATTATAATTTAAAACAAATTTTCATTTAAAATATATATTATATAATTTTGCTTATTTTAATATATCTTTTATTGTTTTTCTACAATTCATTATTTCAAAAATTTCATATTTTTTTCTAAACAATTTTAAACATCATTTTAGTTTTTTTTTTGACTTTATTTTATTTTTACATTTTTTTTTAATCAAATCAAAATTTAATAATGAAAAAAAATATAAAAGCTTATTCAATTAAAATTTTAAAACCAAAGAAAATTAAAATTTCAAAATTAAATGAAACACATGAAACAAATGAATCATCTTCAACAAATTTTCCTTCATTAGGTTTTTCATCAACAATAGACAGATTTGATATAAATAAAAATAATAAATATAATAATTCAGAAACTCCAGGTCCAGGGACTTATAATTTCCAATCAACATTTTTAAAAACTTTTAAATCATTTTCTTCAAAAGGTTATTTAAATGGTTTTTTATCAAAAGAAAATAGATTT
>JAJMZS010003630.1:0-11093 GCA_023807205.1 Isotricha prostoma | reverse complement strand
TAATTTTATCAACATAACTTGAAATATCGTTTTCTGAATATAATATTATTGTTTGTGAATTTAAAGAAGGTTAAATTGAAATAGGAGAATAATTTCTTAATAATGGAACCTCTTTTACAGTCACAGTTATGTCTTCAAATTTAGTTCCATTGACTGTTAAATAATATTCTCCTTCTTCATAAATAATACCTTCACAAATTGCTTTAGTATTATTTGATGAATCAGGTTTACATTTCAACCAAATATCTTCATAATCATCATCATCATCCAAATCACTTTTCAAAAAAAATCAACATAAGCAATTCCAAAATTTGTGTCAACTGTTAATATATATGTAATAAATACATCAATAGAAACTATATTAGGGCTAATAGAAGTAGCTTGAGAAGTAAAAAAATCTTTATTTCTTACTTCAATATATACATTTTGTTTTACATTATCTATATATAGATAATATGTATCTTCAGCTGGAAAAGTTATATAAAATTTAGCACAAAAAGAATCAGTATCATAAATTTTGAAAATTATTCCTTTTTTATTATTATTTCCTTACATAATAGATCTTTGTTCGATTTTTGGAGGGAATCAAAAAATATTTCAATATATTCGGGTTTTGTTGGAGATTTAAATTTAATGTAACTGGGTTCAACATATAATGACTTTGTTAAAGATAAACTATAAACATTAATAGGTATATCTTGTTTTAATCAATTTAAATAAATATTATAATATCCGGGATTTGTTATTTTTCCAACACATTTTATTTCATTTATTATATAATATGATTTTGAACATTTTGTCAAATAAAATTTATTATTACTATTATATTCATCTACTAAAGTAAAAACTGCATTTTTCTATATTAACAACATAATTAACTCTTAATTTAAATGTAGTTTCTGATGAAGAAGAAAAAAATTGCTCTGGAAACATATTATAAACTTTACTAATTGTGGTTGTTTCTGGATAAACATAAATTTTTTTTTACTATTTATACATTCAATATATACATAATAAGCATCATTTGTATCTAATATTCATTTAGCATTAGAAATATCATATTTATAATATTTACATTCATTTAAAGTAATTTTTTTATTACCTGAAGTTACAGGAACTAACTCAATTTTATGATTATTCATTTTATAAGATGAATCAACTTCAAAATATACAAATTGAGAAGATGAACTACTATAATATTTTTATATATATAAATCTCTTATTCCCTTAAATTCATATGGAGGAGTTTTTATTTCAATATAATAATTTGTCTCTACACCATTAAAATTTAAATTTAAAGTTTTTCCATTATAACTTTCTGGAAATTCGTACTCAAAAGTTATGTGATTGAATACTTTAATTTTTTCACATTTTGTTATTGAAATATTGCCAAATTTAATAGAAACACTTGAATTACATAGTTCATAAAAATTTACCTTAAAATTAAAAAGACTAACACCATAAGAATAATAATAACCAATATCAAAACCTAAAAGTTTAAGAGTTTTGGGTTTATTAATTGTAACAATTAAATTTGTGCTTTTTCTTTCAAAATATAAAGTTTTGGAATTTTTTCTTCCAACATATAAAGTTTTGGTAAGATTATCTAAATATTCTATATTTTTTAATAATAAATCAGCATTACAAGTTAATATATTATCATTTTTTTGAGCACATTCCAAATAAATTTGATGATCTTCTATTTCATTCCTAAAAGATATTGATTGGACGAATTATAATATTGAACAGTTAAAATAAATAACCACTTGCCCTAAAATTATATCTGAAGATGTCTCAATTTTTGTAAGTTTTGTAATTTTTGATGATAAAATATATGAAAAAATATAACCATAAAATAATATTATATTTTGATATGTATACATATTATCTTAATTTAATAAATTAAAACACTTTATATGTAATATAATTAAAAAAAAAAATGTTTAAAAAATAAAAAATAAATTCTTTTTAAATGATAATTTTATTTTTATTGAAAATTAAAAAATATTTTTATTAAAAATTTTTATTATGAACATGGGGATTGGGGATTGGCCCAATCCCCAATAAAAAAATTTAAATAATTATCATTCTTTTTAAATATTCATTATCTTTTAAATAAATGAAGAATAATATTTTATCATTAAAAAGTATCATATGGAAATATTTCTTTAATAATTAGTAAAACATTTAAATTAGACCTGATATATTCAATAAATTCTTTGAAAGAAGTTTTATCTTTTTTAGTTTTAAAATTATTGATTTATGTAATTATTTCATTTATATTTTTATCATATAATTTTGGATTTATTCCTTTTATAAAAGTATTATCGTATAAATTTTGATAATTTAGAATAGTAGGTTATAAATAATAATAGGAAATTTTATATTAGTATTTTAAGTATAATTCTTGGAAATATTTTAATTTATATTTTTAGTTCATTTAAATAATTTACACCATTATTTACATTTATAACTTTATTTATTGTATAATTGATATGTGGGATTAGGCCCAATCCCTAATCCCCATCCCAAATGAAAAAAAAGAATACAATAGTATGAAAAAAATTTAATTATTTTATAATAAACTTGTATAAATATTTAAAGTATTAATAATTAAAATAATAATATAATTGATAATAAAAAAGTAAAAGGAAAAATAGTAATCTTATATTCTTTAAATAATAAACCACTTACTTTTTCTTCTTTGTTTAAATTTTTTTTTTTTTAAAATATAGTTTTTTTCAAAAACAAAATAAGAAAAATTCAACATTTTTTTATAATATTAAATATATTAATCCTGAAAAGATAAAAAAATTCAAAAAATTTATTTTTTGGAATCAAATTACTTTTTATTATACTAAACCATCAGTAATAGTATTTCCTGTTTGAGTTGTATTATCTTCATTTTCATATTTAATATATAAATAAATTCCAAAAATAAGAGAAAATAATGGAAATAAAAATACCACAACAAATATTATAATTGAGTCAAATATAATAGCAATTGCAGGAATAATAATAATTCCTAAATACATTCCAAGAGAAATAAAAAATAAACTTTTATTGCTTTTTTTTAAATTAAAAAATATACAAACACAAATACCAAATTGTACTGCAGCAAAGCAATAATCATAATATTTTACGATTGGATGACCTAAAAAATTATTAATATATTCAGGTATTTTAGGCTCTTTAATTTCTATTCTCTTTTCTTGAAATGAAGAGAAAAACATAGATATTCCACTTATTAAATAAAATCCTGAAATATACATAAAAATGTATGCATTTTTAGTTTCATTTATAATATTTTTCATAAAATAAAAATTAAAAATATAAGTCAATATAATTATTCCTATACAAAAAACAAAAATCATTATAAAAATAAAAATTACTATTATTGAATCATTACCTGCAATTGCAGCAAATATAATAAAAATTAAAAATTAAGCTAATGATAGACAGAATACAGCTCCTATTATTGATAAACAACAACATAATCCTGCTGAATATCCTTTATAATCATTTAATTCAAAATATCTGGATATAATAAATGGAGATATAAAAGTTATTATTGCTAATACAAAATAATCAATTATCATTTGATTTTGTTTTAAATAAAATTTTTATTTTTTTACAATTAAATATATTAAAAAAAATAAAATTAATTAATAATAATTTATTAGCAATTACAATATTTTTTTTAATTTCACTCTTAAAAAGTTTTTAAATTTAAACTATTTAAGGATTAGGATTAAGAATTTTGATTTATTAACTAAAAAAATAATTTTTTTAATTAAATACATTTTATTCGTAATATTTGATATCGTCTTTATTATTATTTTCTTTTATAAAATTTAGGAAAATTTTACTATCTTTTTTCTATAGTTTTCTTCTTTTACTAATTTTTGGATTTTTTCATTATTATTTGTTAAATGAAATATAATAAAAAAAATTTTTAACATTAATTAAGGAGATTTAGAATATTTGAAATTTAAATTATTTTTATTAAGTTTTTTTTTGATTTTTTTTGTTAATAAATATATTTAAATAAATGAGAGTTAATATAGTTTTTTTTATTTTTGACTTTTATGTTTTAAGTGGTTTAAGTAGTTAAACAAATATAAAAAAATATATAACAATATTTAAGAAAAAGTTATTATTTAAATTTCAAAACACATCTCAATTATGAATAATAATTATTTTTCTTTTCTTCAATAATTATAAAAAATAATAGAAAATTTTACCTTTATTTTTGTTATTTTCAAAAAATATAAATTAATTATTGAATATGTAAATAATATTAATTATTTAATTAAAAAAATCTTATAATATTGAATATGTGTTTCATAAAAAAAATGATAGCAAGATATCGTAGTTACAATAGAACAGCTAAATTAATGTGTAAAAATCAATTAATCATTCTTTTTATTCAAATTATAAGCATAATTTTTTCCATAATTTATTATCTAATTAAACATTATTTTTTTGAATTAACAATTGCTAATATTATTAGTTTTGTATTTTTTTTAATAGCTTTTATTATTGATTTTACAACAAATTATAATTTTACAGGAAAAAAAATTTTGAAATTAATTCCAAATATAATTTGTTTGTTTTTTAGTGGGTTTTTTCTATTATATGTCTTTATTGATGGAATGAGTTTTTGTACATTTGGATGTACTAGACAACATCCACTTAATATTATTCATGGAATCACTTTGTTATATTTGATTGGTTTTGGATTAAATTATGTTACTACTGGTATAAAAGAATGTATAATATCTATATATAAAAATAAAAATAAAAATAGGAATAATGAAAATTTTGTTGAAGACAATAATAATACAATTCTTACTCCTAATGATCTAAACGAAAATGTTATTGGTTCTGATGCTTCACAAAATTAACTTTTTTACATTTAATTAACAATATTTTTATTTTACAATTTAATAAAAAGAAAAACATTTTTTTTTTTTTTCAAATTTATATTTTTGTTTTTTTGTGATTTGATAAATTATTTATATTATTTATTTTTATATTTTAATATAGATTATTTGTTTTATAATATTTTGGAATTGTGTGAGATGAGTATAATCCCCATGTAATTAATAAATTAATAACTTATTTTTTGAAAATTTAAAATTTATTTTGTGTATTATTTTTTTAAAATTTATAAAGATGATAATAAAAAAATGTCATTATATCTTAAATATTTTATTTTTAATAAATAATATTATTTGTGTACTCAATAATATATTTCCTTTAAATAAATTATTTACTAAAAAAATTTAACAAAAAAGAATTAAATAATTTTTCGACAAAAAAAATTTTTATAAAACTTTTGAATTATATTTTGCTTTAATTGAAACTATTTTTTAAAACAAAATTATATTTCTCAAATAATAAAATTTTTAATAATAATAATGACTATTTAAATTAATTTTTTTTTTTTTATAAATACCATTTACATTTTTATATTTTGAAGGTCAAATACAGGAATTTCCTTTAACTCTTCCTCCTTTAAATTTAATAGTTTTTTGTTTACTTTTCCATTCTCCATTTTCATTATTATGATTTACAGTATAAATACATCTTCTATTATTAACTCTTCTTCCTTCACATTTAATAGTTTGTGTTTGCTGTTTAGTTTACATACTACATTTTTATTTATATAATTATTAGGTTATTAATATTTTCTATTTTTAAATTATCCTCCTTCACATTTAATTGATGAAGTAATATATATTCTATTTTTTAATTCTTTATTTGAAGGATAATAACATTTTTTATGTATAACTTCTCCTCCTTTATATTCAAAGTTTTTGTTTATAAATTATAGTTCTATTTTTCAATATTCTTCAATATTAAATAATATCATAAATATCACTTTTATTTCTTATGGAAAATAATATACTAAAATATTTTTTCATTTTTATTATTGTAATATAATAAATAATCTTCAATATTATAATAAAATAAGTCATAAATATTATCTTTAATTTAGTTCTTTGAACAATGAAATATAAAAATGTTTATCTACATTTACTTTTATGGAATAAATTATTTTTATATAGATTATTATTTAGTTTATTTGAATATAAACTTTTACAAAATTTCTCTTTAGTGAATGTACTCAATAAAAAACCAACACTTTTTTTTTTGAATTCATTTTATTTATAATTAATTTTAGATATGTAACAATTATTTAATAATAGGAAAAAAATAAATATTTTGTTTTCATTTTTTTTAATAATTTTAACTTTAAAAATATTTTTTATTTTAAATAAAAATAAATAAAAATTAAATATTTTGATTTAAATAAGAATTCTTATCATTATAAAAAAAAAAAAGAAATTAAAATGTTAAATTTTCAAAAATTAATAATCATATTATTGTTTTTTACATTCTCCCTTAACTAATATGGAACCACGAGGACATTTACATCTTCCACCATAAACATGACCACCTTTACACTTTACCATATTCTTAACACAAACACCATTTTTTAAAGTTTTTCCTCTAGGACAAACACATCTTCCAAATCTAATACTACCACCTTGACATTTTATTCCAATTACAACACATTTACCATTTTGTAATTTTTTTCCTTTTGGACAAACACATTTTCTTCTTACAATTCTACCACCTTCACATTTAATATTTGATTTACATTCTCCATTTTTAAATGTATATCCACTTCTACAATTACATCTTCCATTCATATATTGTCCATTTCTACATGATTCAACTTTACATTCATCTTTAATTAATTCTGTACCTGTTGGACATATACATTTAGTTCCTTGCATTCTACCATTTTTACATTTATTAGCAACACATTCTCCATTTTGTAATTTTGTATTTTTTGGACAAATACAAATTGAATTTACTACATTTCCTCCTTTACATTGTTTTTCACATTTTTGTGTTTGCTCATTAAATTTTTCATCATTTTTACATCTTTGTTTATCTTTTTTTACACATTTTTTTTCTTTTTCATCCCATTTTTCATTATCTTTACATTTTTTTTCTTCAATTTTAACACATTTATTTTTTTCAAAGTCCCATTTTTCATTTTTTCCACATTCAACTTTTTTAACACAAATTTTTTTTAAATCATCCCATATTTCATTATCTAAACAATGAGTTTTATCAACTTTTTCACATTTACCAGAATCAATATTATAAAATTCATCATTTTTACATTCAGGATATTCATCACATTTATCAGTATTTGGATTATAAATTTGAAATTCTGAACAAATTGGAACACATTCATAATTTGTTTCATCTAAATATTCTCCTTTAGGACATAATTCACATGTATTTGTTTCTTCATTGAAATATTCTGTTTCATCACATGCTTGAACACATTTTTTCTCAGTTTCATCATAATATTCATTTCCTTTACATTTTGGTTTTGAACATATTATAAAGGATAAAAGAAGAAGTAAGATTAGATTTTTCATTTTTTTATTTTTTTATTTTTTTTTTTTTTTTTTGATTTTTATAATGATTTTTGTCTTTTTTTTTTATTTTATTTTTTTTTTTTTTTTTTGATTTTTGGAATGATTTTTTGTCTTTTTTATTGTATTTTATTTTTTTTTTTTTTTTTGAGAAGTTAATCAGAAATTTTTTTTTGTTTTTGATTTTTTTATAAATTTCATTTTTTTTTTTTTGTATCATAATAGAAAAATTTTAAATTAAAAAAGTTATATATTTAGTTTACATATTTTTTTAACTGCCATTAATTAAATGTCTAGAATTTATTAATAAATGTGTTCTTTAAAATAAAAAAACTGTTTTAAAGTATTTTAATTATAAAAAAGATAATTCAATCTTCTTAATTTATTAAATAACAAAGGTTAAATAAAAAAAAATAAAAAAGCATAAAATAATAAATTTAATTTTTTTAATTTTTTATTTATTTATTATACTTTTTGAATCAAATAATTAAATTATAGATTAAACCAAAAAAAAAATATAAATGTAGTTTAATGGGATAGAATATGATAAAAAAAATTAATGATTGAATAATTAATTAATACAACATTTCTTTTAACATTTTTATACTATTTGAAGGGAATATTATTAAATGCTTATTTTAAATGAATTTCATTTAATTATAAAAAAAATGAAAAAATTATCAAAATTATTCAGAAATGAGAACCATTTCCAAATTGTAAACCAAATGAAAGAAGTAATTATGAAGAATGTGTAACTCTTTGTGAAAAAAATGAATATTTTAATTATTTATTAAATAATTGTGAAAAATGTAAAGATGATGAAATTTATAATAAAAAATCAAAATTCTGTAAACCTAAATGTGGAATTGACGAAATATTTAATCCAGAAAATAAAAAATGTGTAAAAATAGAAAAATATAATTGTAGAGGAAATGAAGATAAAGATAATATTGAAAAAAATAAATAAAAAAAGATGTTTATGATGAAAAACTAAAGTTATATTTGAAAAAAAATTGACAAACAATTTTTAATATAAAAAATATGAAAAATTAATTTATGAGAATGAGATTGGAAAAAAAAATCTTATTTATAAATAAATCCTTTTTTATATCAATTTTTCGATAATTTTTTATTAATAATATATTTGTAATTAGATTAATTTCTCTATTATTTAATTTTTTTTATTTATTCATATTTTTTTTACTTTTATTAACTTATTAATCATTTTATTTTTTTAAATTATAATTAACTTTATAATAAACTTCATTCAAATATTAATTCTTTGATATATTTTGATTTTTTTTCTTAAACAAATATTATTTTAAAATTATTTCTTATTTTTTCCAAATTATAAATTGATTTAGTATTTTAGAATTAATAATTTAAATAAATTTTTTAGATTGACTCTTAAATGAAAATAGATGATTAACTTCATTAAAATATTAAAAAATATAAAAAAATATATGAATTAACTTTGTTATTCTATTAATTTTAGGATTGTAATTTTATTT
This sequence comes from Isotricha prostoma, assembly GCA_023807205.1. Taxonomy (NCBI): domain Eukaryota; phylum Ciliophora; class Litostomatea; order Vestibuliferida; family Isotrichidae; genus Isotricha; species Isotricha prostoma. Next base: position 2,116 of record JAJMZS010003630.1, on the reverse strand, counting down.
AATTAATAATATTTTTAAACATTATGTTTGTCAAAATGTTTGTTAATATTTGTTTTTAAAAAAGAAGATTAATAATCTAAAGATTTATAAAAAGTATTAAATCTTTGAGTTATAATTTTTAAATTTTTTAAATTACTTATATTCTTAATTTAAATATTACTATAAAAACTAATTAATATTCAAATTTAATAAAAAAATTTATTCAAAATATAAACAAATAAAAATTATTATTTAACAAATTAATAATTGAATAAATATGAAATTAATTTATATATAAATAAATATTTAATTATTTAAAAAAAAATCTTTAATTGAAAAATAAAAAAAATAAAAATTGAAAAGAAATTAGGAATGAAAAATCATATATAAATCACAATTAAAAAAATTTATAAATAATGAAAAAATTAATATTATGTTTATTACTATCATTAGTATTAACTCAGAGACAACAATGTGAAGTATATGAAAGACCTATACCAGGTCAATTATGTGAAGTAATGTGTGAAGAACATGAATATTGGAATGCATTAACAAGATTATGTGAATCATGTTTAGAAGGAGAATATTTCAATCCAAATACAAAGAGATGTGAACCAGATCCATTAGAAGATGAACCTGATCCTGAACCTGAACCAGAACCAGAACCTGAACCAGAACCAGAACCAGAACCTGAACCTGAACCTGAACCTGGACCTGGACCTGAACCTGGACCTGAACCTGAACCTGGACCTGGACCTGAACCTGGACCTGAACCTGAAAAACCAAAGCCTAAACCTCCCAAAAATTGTCCAGAAGGAAAAGTATTAAAAAATGGTAAATGTGTTCGTGATCCAAAAAAAAAAGATCAATGTCCTAATGGAACCATAAAAAAAGGAAATAAATGTGTACGTGATCCACAAAAAAAAAATCAATGTCCTAATGGAACCACAAAAAAAGGAAATAAATGTGTACGTGATCCTAAAAAAGATCCAAAAAAAGGTAATTGCCCTGGTGGAAAAATGAGAGGAGGAAAATGTGTACGTGATCCTAAAAAAAATCCAAAAAAAGGTAATTGCCCTGGTGGAAAAATGAGAGGAGGAAAATGTGTTCGTGATCCTAGGAATAATAGAGGAAAAAAAGGTAATTGTGCTGGTGGAACAATGAGAGGAGGAAAATGTGTACGTGATCCTAGGCAAAATAGAGGAAATAGAGGAAATAGAGGAAATAGAGGAAATAAAGGAAATAGAGGAAATAGAGGAAATAGAGGAAATAGAGGAAATAGATGTTTAGGAAGATATTGTAGAGGAAGAGGTACAGGAAATAACCGTGGTGGAAGAAATAGAGGTTTTAGAGGAAATAATCGACGAGGTGCCAACAATAGACGTGGTGGTCGTTTCGGTGGAAGAAGAGGTGGTGTCCGTGGTGGACGCGGTGGTTTCCGAGGACGTGGTGGTTTCCGTGGACGTGGTGGTTTCCGTGGTGGACGTGGTGGTTTCCGTGGTGGACGCGGTGGTGGTTTCCGTGGTGGTTTTGGTTCATTATTTAAATCTGATACTTTAAGACTTTCTGAATTATTTGAATAAATTAATAATATTATCTCTTCTTTTCTAATATTAGATTTTGTTTAATACAATTTTTTTTTCCATATTTTTTATTTTTTCATTTCCTTGGTTTCATAATTTTTTTATAATATCATATTATTTAAATTATTTTCATATTTGAAATTATATTTCATAAATTATTTAATATTAAATTTTATTTAAATAAATAATTTTATATTAATATTTTGATTTGTTTTAATCTCATCATATTATAACATAATATTATTTGTTTGATAATGTAAATCTGTATATAAGACATAAAACTAATAGAAGTTTCAATTTTTATTTTTTATTTTTTAAATTAATATAAATATTTTATTTATTTAATTATTATTGAGTTTTACTTTTAATAATTAATAACTCTTTTAAAACTCAAATATTAAAATTATTAATCTATTACTTTTATTTTAAAAATATAATAAACATTTTTATAAAATATCAAATATATTAAAAAAATTAAATTAAGAAGCAAAATTCATAAATTTGTTTGTGAATATGATGATATATATTAAAAAAAAATTAGATTATTTATCTTA